>CAXDIG010000381.1:0-42228 GCA_963989225.1 Dromius quadrimaculatus
GGACCTCATAATATGTATGAATCTATTTACAAAAACATCATATTTCCTGTTTCCAGAGCGCTATCTGCAGTTATGTGGAGTTTAAAATAAGTCAAAATTACCACATTCCGAGCAGTTTCAAAGTATCGCAAATCACATAAATCTATCCGATACAACATAATACGCATGAATCCGTCCTCAAATGCACTAAATTTTGCGTTTCCAGCAAGTTATCGGCGTTTTTTCTCAGTCTCGTTGAGAAATTTTTGACTCTGTAAATCTGCTCAGAAGCAAGATTTTGCTTCAAAAGTACGTTATATGGCAGAATCTAGCACCAAATACATCATATTTCTTGATTTTAGTGTGCTATTTGCAGTTTTACAAACCTTGGAATAAGTCGAAATCACGCTCTTCCGCGCAGATTTTCACAATCAAAAAGTTCATATACCAATTCAAGACCTCATAATATGTATGAATCTATGGACGAAAACATCATATTTCGTGTTTTCAGATCGCTATCTGCAGTTATATGAAGTTTGAAATAAGTCGAAATTACCACATTCTGAGCAGTTTCAGAGTATCGCAAATCACATAAATCTATCCAATACAACATAATACGCATGAATTCGTCCTCAAATGCACAAATCTTGCGTTTCTAGCAAGTTATCGGCGTTTTTTCTGAGTCTCGTTGATAAATTTTTTACTCTGTAAATCTGTTTAGGAGCAGGATTTTGCTTCAAAAGTGCATTATATAGGAGAATCTTACACCAAATACATCATATTTCGTATTTTCAGAGTGCTATTTGCAGTTTTGCAAACTTTGGAATAAGTCAAAATCACACTTTTCCGCGCAGATTTCCACAATCAAAAAGTTCATATTTCTATTCAGGATCTCATAATATGTATAAATCTTCCAATTAAAACATATGAAGTTTGAAAGAAGTCAATATTTCCACATTCTGAGCAGTTTCAAAGTATCGCAAATCACATGAATCTATCCAATACAACATGATACGCATGAATCCGTCCTCAAATGCACAAAATTCTGCGTTTCCAGCAAGTTATCGGCGTTTTTTCTGAGTCTTGTTGAGAAATTTTTGACTCTGTTAATCCGCTCAGAAGCACGATTCTGCTCCGAAAGTGCGTTATATGGCTGAATCTAGCACCAAATACATCATATTCTGTAGTTTTAGAGTGCTATTTGCAGTTTTACAAACTTTTGAATAAGTCGAGATCACGCTTTTCCGCGCAGATTTTCACAATCAAAAAGTTCATATTCCTATTCAGGACCTCATAATATGTATGAATCTATTGACAAAAACATCATATTCCGTGTTTTCAGGGCGCTATCTGCAGTTATATGAAGTTAGAAATAAGTCAAAATTACCATATTCTGAGCAGTTTCAAAGTATCGCAAATCACATAAATCTATCCAATACAACATAATACGCATGAATTCGTCCTCAAATGCACAAAATTTTGCGTTTCCAGCAAGTTATCGGCGTTTTTTCTGAATCCCGTTGAGAAATTTTGACTCTGTAAATCTGCTCAGAAGCAAGATTTTGCTTCAAAAGTGCGTTATATGGCAGAATCTAGCACCAAATACATCATATTTCGTGTTTTTTTGGGTGCTATTTGCAGTTTTACGAACTTTGGAATAAGTCGAAATCACGCTTTTCCGCGCAGATTTTCACAATCAAAAAGTTCATATTCCTATTAAGGACCTCATAATATGTACGAATCTATTGAAAAAAACATCATATTTCGTGTTTTCAGGGCGCTATCTGCAGTTATATGAAGTTAGAAATAAGTCAAAATTACCACATTCTGAGCATTTTCGAAGTATCGCAAATCACATGAATCTATCCAATACAACATAATACGCATGAATCCGTCCTCAAATGCACAAAATTTTGCGTTACCAGCAAGTTATCGGCGTCTTTTCTGAGTCTCGTTGAGAAATTTTGACTCTGTAAATCTGGTCAGAACCAAGATTTTGCTTCAAAAGTGCGTTATATGGTAGAATCTAGCACCAAATACATCATATTTCGTGTTTTTAGTGTACTATTTGCAGTTTTCCAAACTTTGGAATAAGTCGAAATCACGCTTCTCCGCGCAGATTTTCACAATCAAAAAGTTCATATTCCTATTCAGGATCTCATAATATGTATGAATCTATTACAAAAACATCATATTTCGTGTTTTCAGAGCGCTATCTGCTGTTATATGAAGTTTGAAATAAGTCAAAATTACCACATTCTGAGCAGTTTCAAAGTATCGCAAATCACATAAATCTATCCAATACAACAGAATACGCATGAATCCGTCCTCAAATGCACAAAATTTTGCGTTTCCAGCAAATTATCGGCGTTTTTTCTGAGTCTCGTTGAGAAATTTTTGACTCTGTAAATCTGCTCAGAAGCAAGATTTTGCTTCAAAACTGCATTATATGGCAGAATCTAGCACCAAATACATCATATTTCGTGTTTTTAGAGTGCTATTTGCAGTTTTACAAACTTCAGAATAAGTCGAAATCACACTTTTACGCGCAGATTTTCACAATCAAAAAGTTCATATTTCTAATCAGGATCTCATAATAGGTATGAATCTTACAACAAAAGCATATGAAGTTTGAAAAAAGTCAAAATTACCACATTCTGTGCAGTTTTAAAGTATCGCAAATCACATAAATCTATCCAATACAACATAATAAACATGGATCCGTCCTCAAATGCACAAAATTTTGCGTTTCCAGCAAGTTATCGGCGTTTTTTCTGAGTCTCGTTGAGAAATTTTGACTCTTTTATTCTGCTCAGAAGTAAGATTTTGCTTCAAAAGTGCGTTATATGGCAGAATCTAGCACCAAATACATCATATTTCGTGTTTTTAGAGTGCTATTTGCAGTTTTACGAACTTTGGAATAAGTCGAAATCACGCTTTTCCGCGCAGATTTTCACAATCAAAAAGTTCATATTCCTATTCAGGACCTCATAATATGTACGAATCTATTGAAAAAAACATCATATTCCGTGTTTTCAGGGCGCTATCTGCAGTTATATGAAGTTAGAAATAAGTCAAAATTACCACATTCTGAGCATTTTCAAAGTATCGCAAATCACATGAATCTATCCAATACAACATAATACGCATGAATCCGTCCTCAAATGCACAAAATTTTGCGTTACCAGCAAGTTATCGGCGTCTTTTCTGAGTCTCGTTGAGAAATTTTGACTCTGTAAATCTGGTCAGAACCAAGATTTTGCTTCAAAAGTGCGTTATATGGTAGAATCTAGCACCAAATACATCATATTTCGTGTTTTTAGAGTACTATTTGCAGTTTTCCAAACTTTGGAATAAGTCAAAATCACGCTTTTCCGCGCAGATTTTCACAATGAAAAAGTTCATATTCCTATTCAGGATCTCATAATATGTATGAATCTATTAACAAAAACATCATATTTCGTGTTTTCAGAGCGCTATCTGCTGTTATATGAAGTTTGAAATAAGTCAAAATTACCACATTCTGAGCAGTTTCAAAGTATCGCAAATCACATAAATCTATACAATACAACATAATACGCATGAATTCGTCCTCAAATGCACAATATTTTGCGTTTCCAGCAAGTTATCGGCGTTTTTTCTGAGTCTCGTTGAGGAATTATCGACTCTGTAAATCTGCTCAGAAGCAAGATTTTGCTTCAAAAGTGCGTTATATGGTAGAATCTAGCACCAAATACATCATATTTCGTGTTTTTAGTGTACTATTTGCAGTTTTCCAAACTTTGGAATAAGTCGAAATCACGCTTTTCCGCGCAGATTTTCACAATCAAAAAGTTCATATTCCTATTCAGGATCTCATAATATGTATGAATCTATTAACAAAAACATCATATTTCGTGTTTTCAGAGCGCTATCTGCTGTTATATGAAGTTTGAAATAAGTCAAAATTACCACATTCTGAGCAGTTTCAAAGTATCGCAAATCACATAAATCTATCCAATACAACAGAATACGCATGAATCCGTCCTCAAATGCACAAAATTTTGCGTTTCCAGCAAATTATCGGCGTTTTTTCTGAGTCTCGTTGAGAAATTTTTGACTCTGTAAATCTGCTCAGAAGCAAGATTTTGCTTCAAAACTGCATTATATGGCAGAATCTAGCACCAAATACATCATATTTCGTGTTTTTAGAGTGCTATTTGCAGTTTTACAAACTTCAGAATAAGTCGAAATCACACTTTTACGCGCAGATTTTCACAATCAAAAAGTTCATATTTCTAATCAGGATCTCATAATAGGTATGAATCTTACAACAAAAGCATATGAAGTTTGAAAAAAGTCAAAATTACCACATTCTGTGCAGTTTTAAAGTATCGCAAATCACATAAATCTATCCAATACAACATAATAAACATGGATCCGTCCTCAAATGCACAAAATTTTGCGTTTCCAGCAAGTTATCGGCGTTTTTTCTGAGTCTCGTTGAGAAATTTTCACTCTTTTATTCTGCTCAAAAGTAAGATTTTGCTTCAAAAGTGCGTTATATGGCAGAATCTAGCACCAAATACATCATATTCCGTGTTTTTAGAGTGCTATTTGCAGTTTTACGAACTTTGGAATAAGTCGAAATCACGCTTTTCCGCGCAGATTTTCACAATCAAAAAGTTCATATTCCTATTCAGGACCTCATAATATGTACGAATCTATTGAAAAAAACATCATATTCCGTGTTTTCAGGGCGCTATCTGCAGTTATATGAAGTTAGAAATAAGTCAAAATTACCACATTCTGAGCATTTTCAAAGTATCGCAAATCACATAAATCTATCCAATACAACAGAATACGCATGAATCCGTCCTCAAATGCACAAAATTCTGCGTTTCCAGCAAATTATCGGCGTTTTTTCTGAGTCTCGTTGAGGAATTATCGACTCTGTAAATCTGCTCAGAAGCAAGATTTTGCTTCAAAAGTGCGTTATATGGTAGAATCTAGCACCAAATACATCATATTTCGTGTTTTTAGTGTACTATTTGCAGTTTTCCAAACTTTGGAATAAGTCGAAATCACGCTTTTCCGCGCAGATTTTCACAATCAAAAAGTTCATATTCCTATTCAGGATCTCATAATATGTATGAATCTATTAACAAAAACATCATATTTCGTGTTTTCAGAGCGCTATCTGCTGTTATATGAAGTTTGAAATAAGTCAAAATTACCACATTCTGAGCAGTTTCAAAGTATCGCAAATCACATAAATCTATCCAATACAACAGAATACGCATGAATCCGTCCTCAAATGCACAAAATTTTGCGTTTCCAGCAAATTATCGGCGTTTTTCTGAGTCTCGTTGAGAAATTTTTGACTCTGTAAATCTGCTCAGAAGCAAGATTTTGCTTCAAAACTGCATTATATGGCAGAATCTAGCACCAAATACATCATATTTCGTGTTTTTTAGAGTGCTATTTGCAGTTTTACAAACTTCAGAATAAGTCGAAATCACACTTTTACGCGCAGATTTTCACAATCAAAAAGTTCATATTTCTAATCAGGATCTCATAATAGGTATGAATCTCACAACATAGGCATATGAAGTTTGAAAAAAGTCATAATTACCACATTCTGTGCAGTTTTAAAGTATCGCAAATCACATAAATCTATCCAATACAACATAATAAACATGGATCCGTCCTCAAATGCACAAAATTTTGCGTTTCCAGCAAGTTATCGGCGTTTTTTCTGAGTCTCGTTGAGAAATTTTGACTCTTTTATTCTGCTCAGAAGTAAGATTTTGCTTCAAAAGTGCGTTATATGGCAGAATCCAGCACCAAATACATCATATTTCGTGTTTTTAGAGTGCTATTTGCAGTTTTACGAACTTTGGAATAAGTCGAAATCACGCTTTTCCGCGCAGATTTTCACAATCAAAAAGTTCATATTCCTATTCAGGACCTCATAATATGTACGAATCTATTGAAAAAAACATCATATTTCGTGTTTTCAGGGCGCTATCTGCAGTTATATGAAGTTAGAAATAAGTCAAAATTACCACATTCTGAGCATTTTCAAAGTATCGCAAATCACATGAATCTATCCAATACAACATAATACGCATGAATCCGTCCTCAAATGCACAAAATTTTGCGTTACCAGCAAGTTATCGGCGTCTTTTCTGAGTCTCGTTGAGAAATTTTGACTCTGTAAATCTGGTCAGAACCAAGATTTTGCTTCAAAAGTGCGTTATATGGTAGAATCTAGCACCAAATACATCATATTTCGTGTTTTTCGAGTGCTATTTGCAGTTTTACAAACTTTGGAATAAGTCGAAATCACGCTTTTCCGCGCAGATTTTCACAATCGAAAAGTTCATATTCCTATTCAGGATCTCATAATATGTATGAATCTATTGACAAATACATCATATTTCGTGTTTTCAGAGCGCTATCTGCAGTTATATGAAGTTTGAAATAAGTCAAAATTACCACATTCTGAGCAGTTTCAAAGTATCGCAAATCACATAAATCTATCCAATACAACATAATACGCATGGATTCGTCCTCAAATGCACAAAATTCTGCGTTTCCAGCAAGTTATCGGCGTTTCTTCTGAATTCCATTAAGAGATTTTTGACTCTGTAAATCTGCTCAAAAGCAAGATTTTGCTTCAAAAGTGCGTCATATGGCAAAATCTAGCACCAAATACATCATATTTCATGTTTTTAGAGCGCTATTTGCAGTTTTACAAACTTGAGAATAAGTCAAAATCACGCTTTTCCGCGCGGATTTTCACAATCAGAAAGTTCATATTCCTATTCAGGACCTCATAATATGTATGAATCTATTGACAAAAACATCATATTTCGTGTTTTCAGAGCGCTATCTGCAGTTATATAAAGTTTGAAATAAGTCAAAATTACCACTTTCTGAGCAGTTTCAAAGTATCGAAAATCACATAAATCTATCCAATACAACAGAATACGCATGAATCCGTCCTCAAATGCACAAAATTTTGCGTTATCAGCAAGTTATCTGCGTTTTTTCTGAGTCTCGTTGAGAAATTTTTGACTCTGCAAATCTGCTCAGAATCAAGATTTAGCTTCAAAAGTGCGTTATATGGCAGGACTCAGCACCAAATACATCATATTTCGTGTTTTTAGAGTGCTATTTGCAGTTTTACAAACTTTGGAATAAGTATATATGAAGTTAGAAATAAGTCAAAATTACCACATTCTGAGCATTTTCAAAGTATCGCAAATCACATGAATCTATCCAATACAACATACTACGCATGAATCTGTCCTCAAATGCAAAAAATTTTGCGTTTCCAGCAAGTTATCGGCGTCTTTTCTGAGTCTCGTTGAGAAATTTTGACTCTGTAAATCTGGTCAGCAGCAAGATTTTGCTTCAAAAGTGCGTTATATGGTAGAATCTAGCATCAAATACATCATATTTCGTGTTTTTAGAGTACTATTGCAGTTTTCCAAACTTTGGAATAAGTCGAAATCACGCTTTTCCGCGCAGATTTTTACAATCAAAAAGTTCATATTTCTATGCAGGACCTCATAATATGTATGAATCTATCAACAAAAACATCATATTTAGTGTTTTCAGAGCGCTATCTGCAGTTATATGAAGTTTGAAATAAGTCAAAATTACCACATTCTGAGCAGTTTCATAGTATCGCAAATCACATAAATCTATCCAATACAACATAATACGCATGAATCCGTCCTCAAATGCACAAAATTTTGCGTTTCCAGCAAGTTATCAGCGTTTTTTCTGAGTCTCGTTGAGAAATTTTTGACTCTGTAAATCTGCTCAGAAGCAAGATTTTGCTTCAAAACTGCGTTATATGGCGGAATCTAGCATCAAATACATCATATTTCGTGGTTTTAGAGTGCTATTTGCAGTTTTACATACTTTGAAATAAGTCGAAATCACGCTTTTCCGCGCAGATTTTCACAATCAAAAAGTTCATATTCCTATTCAGGATCTCATAATATGTATGAATCTATTAACAAAAACATCATATTTCGTGTTTTCAGAGCGCTATCTGCTGTTATATGAAGTTTGAAATAAGTCAAAATTACCACATTCTGAGCAGTTTCAAAGTATCGCAAATCACATAAATCTATCCAATACAACATAATACGCATGAATCCGTCCTCAAATGCACAAAATTTTGCGTTTCCAGCAAATTATCGGCGTTTTTTCTGAGTCTCGTTGAGAAATTTTTGACTCTGTAAATCTGCTCAGAATCAAGATTTAGCTCCAAAAGTGCGTTATATGGCAGAACCCAGCACCAAATACATCATATTTCGTGTTTTAAGAGTGCTATTTGCAGTTTTACAAACTTTGGAATAAGTATATATGAAGTTAGAAATAAGTCAAAATTACCACATTCTGAGAATTTTCAAAGTATCGCAAATCACATGAATCTATCCGATACAACATAATACGCATGAATCCGTCCTCAAATGCACAAAATTTTGCGTTTTCAGCAAGTTATCGGCGTCTTTTCTGAGTCTCGTTGAGAAATTTTTGACTCTGTAAATCTGCTCGGAAGCCAGATTTTGCTTCAAAACTGCGTTATATGGCAGAATCTAGCATCAAATACATCATATTCCGTGGTTTTAGAGTGCTATTTGCAGTTTTACATACTCTGAAATAAGTCGAAATCACGCTTTTCCGCGCAGATTTCTACAATCAAAAAGTTCATATTCCTATGCAGGACCCCATAATATGTATGAATCTATCAACAAAAACATCATATTTAGTGTTTTCAGAGCGCTATCTGCAGTTATATGAAGTTTGAAATAAGTCAAAATTACCACTATCTGAGCAGTTTCAAAGTATCGCAAATCACATAAATCTATCCAATACAACATAATACGCATGAATCCGTCCTCAGATGCACAAAATTTTGCGTTTCCAGTAAGTTATCGGCGTTTTTTCTGAATCCCGTTGAGAAATTTTTGACTCTGTAAATCTGCTCAGAAGCAAGATTTTGCTTCAAAAGTGCGTTATATGGCAGAATCTAGCACCAAATACATCATATTTCATGTTTTTAGAGCGCTATTTGCAGTTTTACAAACTCAAGAATAAGTCAAAATCACGCTTTTCCGCGCGGATTTTCACAATCAGAAAGTTCATATTCCTATTCAAGACCTCATAATATGTATGAATCTATTGACAGAAACATCATATTTCGTGTCCTTTAGAGCGCTATCTGCAGTTATATGAAGTTTGAAATAAGTCAAAATTACCACATTCTGAGCAGTTTCAAAGTATCGCAAATCACATAAATCTATCCAATACAACAGGATACGCATGAATCCGTCCTCAAATGCACAAAATTTTGCGTTTCCAGCAAGTTATCGGCGTTTTTTCTGAGTCTCGTTGAGAAATTTTTGACTCTGTAAATCTGCTCAGAAGCAAGATTTTGCTTCAAAAGTGCGTCATATGGCAGAATCTAGCACCAAATACATCATATTTTCGTGTTTTCAGAGTGCTATCTGCAGTTTTACAAACTTTGGAATAAGTCGGAATCACGCTTTTTCGCGCAGATTTTCACAATCAAAAAGTTCATATTCCTATTCAGGACCTCATGACATGTATGAATCTTTCAACAAAAACATCATATTTCGTGTTTTCAGAGCGCTATCTGCAGTTATATGAAGTTTGAAATAAGTCAAAATTACCACATTCTGAGCAGTTTCAAAGTATCGCAAATCACATATAGTCCAGTCAAGTTAGCCTCAAAAATAGGGGTACCATCGCATGAATTCCCAAGAAGCTGAAAATCGACATGAACGTTAGAAATATAATTATAATGAAGTAGTGAAAAGTCCCCATCGATCTCATGTGTGCAAAATTTTTTATATGAGGTCAAAGCTCATAAGAATAGGTTTTCCGGGTTTTTAAGTGAAACGGTTGATTTTATGATAAAAGTAGTTCAGATAAGTATTGTAGATCTTTAGATTCTCTATAAAAATAGTCACAATCCTTTTTCCCTTTAGACCTGCCATTTCTGAGAAAAAGCCTTTCCAGAGTTTTATTCTTAATAATATGCATGACCACGCTGCCTGTCTACATTATTGACGTATAATATAGGTCAAACTGTTGGTCCGCGTAACTAGTACTCGTACATTGATATTGAATGACAATTCTAAGAATATGAAATGAAAATAAACCCAGTCTCTCATTTTATGTGACC
This sequence comes from Dromius quadrimaculatus, assembly GCA_963989225.1. NCBI lineage: Eukaryota > Metazoa > Arthropoda > Insecta > Coleoptera > Carabidae > Dromius > Dromius quadrimaculatus. The sequence continues at coordinate 10,193 of CAXDIG010000381.1, forward strand.
ATGTATGCGAATGGCCGAGTGTGTTTGTTCACCTATACATGCTATGACGTCACTGGACCAAAAGGTCGCAGGTTCGAATCCACCCACCGACAATGTGTCATTTGTCGTAAAAATGAAAAATGCAGCTACTTGCATCATTACACTCGGGTGCTACAGGTTGCCTACCTATACACTTTAAAATATGTAGTAATGGCACGAAATTCTAATCAGCAGTACGGTGGTGTTATACCGCGGCTCAGTGATACTGATTAGGAGGGCCTAGGCCCTCACAAGGGGCTGTTGCGCCAGTGATGAAAATGTGGCCTTAAGCAGCATCTGTCTGCTGTTCAATTGTCAACGTAGTAGTGTCCGTCTATTACTTACTTTAAATTACTTGCATAGATAAATTACGTTACATATCTTCTGCAAAACATACACGTAATAAAAAACGTGTTCAATTAGCTAGTCTTCCTCCAACCTCGGCTTCTGCTCATCAACATTTTCAACAAGTATATTAGCAGCTCCAAGTGTGCCTTGCAAATCAACTGGACCTAAAAGAATGGGGTTGGAAGCTAATAAATAATATATTGAAATCAATCCACACTCTACTCCCACCTGCACCAGAAAAGCTCCTTAATACTATTTTTTATAACTGCAGAAAGGGGAGTAATTCGGCAAAAAAGTAAGCTGACTGTTTTCATCAGCGTGCACCAGCTGTCAAAGCCAGTCGTGTTCATATACTGAATCTTCAACAGAAGATAATCCTTACATCAACGAGAAAGCAACTGTTGAATCGCTATTTGAACAATTTACGTCAACTGAGGAAGATGAAGATGAAGAAGAAGTTGAATAAGAAGAACTAATATTATATTAAACTTCAATAAGAAGACTGTAAAGTAGGGCTTCCGGGAAAACCACATTGAAAAATACGCGCCAAGTACACTTACTCATAGGTGGCGTGGAAACGTGTGCATATTATGGAGAATATAATTTAAGAATGGCTTTTCTCAGAAATGGTAGGTCTTAGGAAAAAATAAGTAACGACCATTTTTGTAGAGAATTGAAAGATCTACAATTTGTGTTTGAGCTATTTATATCATAAAACTGATCGTTCCGCTAAAAAGTTCAAAAAACCCATTTTTGCGAACTTTGACCTCGCATAAAATTTTTTGCACACACGGGATCCTTGGGGACTTCTTACAACTTTATTATAATGGTATTCTTGACGTTCATGTCAATTTTCAGCTTCTTGGGAATTTATGCAAGGGTAGATGTCTATTTTGACTGGACTAATGAATCTATCCAATACAAAATGATACACATGAATCCGTCCTCAAATGCACAAAATTTTGCGTTTCCAGCAAGTTATCGGCGTTTTTTCTGAGTCTCGTTGAGAAATTTTTGATTATTTCGTGATTTTAGCGTGCTATTTGCAGTTTTACAAACTTTGGAATAAGTCGAAATCACGCTTTTCCGCGCAGATTTTCACAATCAAAAAGTTCATATTACTATTTAGGACCTCATAATATGTATGAATCTATCAACAAAAACATCATATTCCGTGTTTCCAGAGCGCTATCTGCAGTTATGTGGAGTTTGAAATAAGTCAAAATTACCACATTCTGAGCAGTTTCAAAGTATCGCAAATCACATAAATCTATCCAATACAACATAATACGCATGAATCCGTCCTCAAATGTACAAAATTTTGCGTTTCCAGCAAGTCATCGCCGTTTTTTCCGAGTCTCGTTGAGAAATTTTTGACTCTGTAAATCTGCTCAGAAGCAAGATTTTGCTTCAAAAGTGCGTCATATGGCAGAATCTAGCACCAAATACATCATATTTTCGTGTTTTCAGAGTGCTATCTGCAGTTTTACAAACTTTGGAATAAGTCGAAATCACGCTTTCCCGCGCAGATTTTCACAATCAAAAAGTTCATATTCCTATTCAGGACCTCATAACATGTATAAATCTATTAACAAAAACATCATATTTCGTGTTTTCAAAGCGCTATCTGCTGTTATATGAAGTTTGAAATAAGTCAAAATTACCACATTCTGAGCAGTTTCAAAGTATCGCAAATCACATAAATCTATCCAATACAATATAATACACATGAATCCGTCCTCAAATGCACAATATTTTGCGTTTCCAGCAAGTTTTTGGCGTTTTTTCTGAGTCTCGTTGAGAAATTTTTGACTCTGTAAATCTGCTCAGAAGCAAGATTTTGCTTCAAAACTGCGTTATATGGCAGAATCTAGCATCAAATACATCATATTTCGTGGTTTTAGAGTGCTATTTGCAGTTTTACAAACTCTGGAATAAGTCGAAAACACGCTTTTCCGTGCAGATTTTTTACAATCGAAAAGTTCATATTCCTATTCAGGACCTCATGATATGTATGAATCTATCAACAAAAACATCATATTTAGTGTTTTCAGAGCGCTATCTGCAGTTATAAGAAGTTTGAAATAAGTCAAAATTACCACATTCTGAGCAGTTTCAAAGTATCGCAAATCACATAAATCTATCCAATACAAACATAATACGCATGAATTCGTCCTCAAATGCACAAGATTTTGCGTTTCCAGCAAGTTATCGGCGTTTTTTCTGAATCCCGTTGAGAAATTTTTGACTCTGTAAATCTGCTCAGAAGCAAGATTTTGCTTCAAAAGTGCGTCATATGGCAAAATCTAGCACCAAATACATCATATTTCATGTTTTTAGAGCGCTATTTGCAGTTTTACAAACTCTGGAATGAGTCGCAATCACGCTTTTGCGCGCAGATTTTTACAATCAAAAAGTTCATATTCCTATTCAGGACCTCATAATATGTATGAATCTATCAACAAAAACATCATATTTAGTGTTTTCAGAGCGCTATCTGCAGTTATATGAAGTTTGAAATAAGTCAAAATTACCACATTCTGAGCAGTTTCAAAGTATCGCAAATCACATAAATCTATCCAATACAACAGAATACGCATGAACCCGTCCTCAAATGCACAAAATTTTGCGTTTCCAGCAAAGTATCGGCGTCCTTTTCTGAGTCTCGTTGAGAAATTTTTGACTCTGTAAATCTGGTCAGAAGCCAGATTTTGCTTCAAAAGTGCGTTGTATGGCAGAATCTAGCATCAAATACATCATATTTCGTGTTTCTGGAGTGCTATTTGCAGTTTGACAAACTTTGGAATAAGTATATATGAAGCTTAGAGGTAAGTCAAAATTACCACATTCTGAGCATTTTCAAATTATCGCAAATCACATGAATCTATCCAATACAACGTAATACGCATGAATCCGTCCTCAAATGCAAAAAAATTTTGCGTTTTCAGCAAGTTATCGGCGTCTTTTCTGAGTCTCGTTGAGAAATTTTGACTCTGTGAATCTGGTCAGAAGCAAGATTTTGCTTCAAAAGTGCGTTATATGGCAGAATCTAGCATCAAATACATCATATTTCGTGGTTTTAGAGTGCTATTTGCAGTTTTACAAACTTTGAAATAAGTCAAAATCACGCTTTTCCGCGCAGATTTTTAAAATCAAAAAGTTCATATTCCTATGCAGGACCTCATAATATGTATGAATCTATGAACAAAAACATCATATTTCGTGTTTCCAGAGCGCTATCTGCAGTTATATGAAGTTTGAAATAAGTCAAAATTACCACATTCTGAGCAGTTTCAAAGTATCGCAAATCACATAAATCTATCCAATACAACATAATACGCATGAATCCGTCTTCAAATGCACGAAATTTTGCGTTTCCAGCAAGTCATCGGCGTTTTTTCTGAGTCTCGGTTGAGAAATTTTTTACTCTGTAAATCTGCTCAGAATCAAGATTTAGCTTCAAAAGTGCGTTATATGGCAGAACCCAGCACCAAATACATCATATTTCGTGTTTTTAGAGTGCTATTTGCAGTTTCACAAACTTTGGAATAAGTCGGAATCACGCTTTTCCGCGCAGATTTTCACAATCAAAGAGTTCATATGTCTATTCAGGACCTCATAATATGTATGAATCTATTAACAAAAACATCATATTCCGTGTTTTCTAGAGCGCTATTCGCAGTTATGTGGAGTTTGAAATAAGTCAAAATTACCACATTCTGAGCAGTTTCAAAGTATCGCAAATCACATAAATCTATCCAATACAACATAATACGCATGAATCCGTCCTCAATGTACAAAATTTTGCGTTTCCAGCAAGTCATCGCCGTTTTTTTCTGAGTCTCGTTGAGAAATTTTTGACTCTGTAAATCTGCTCAGAAGCAAGATTTTGCTTCAAAAGTGCGTCATATGGCAGAATCTAGCACCAAATACATCATATTTTCGTGTTTTCAGAGTGCTATCTGCAGTTTTACAAACTTTGGAATTAGTCGAAATCACGCTTTCCCGCGCAGATTTTCACAATCAAAAAGTTCATATTCCTATTCAGGACCTCATAACATGTATAAATCTATTAACAAAAACATCATATTTCGTGTTTTCAAAGCGCTATCTGCTGTTATATGAAGTTTGAAATAAGTCAAAATTACCACATTCTGAGCAGTTTCAAAGTATCGCAAATCACATAAATCTATCCAATACAATATAATACACATGAATCCGTCCTCAAATGCACAATATTTTGCGTTTTCCAGCAAGTTTTTGGCGTTTTTTCTGAGTCTCGTTGAGAAATTTTTGACTCTGTAAATCTGCTCAGAAGCAAGATTTTGCTTCAAAACTGCGTTATATGGCAGAATCTAGCATCAAATACATCATATTTCGTGGTTTTAGAGTGCTATTTGCAGTTTTACAAACTCTGGAATAAGTCGAAAACACGCTTTTCGTGCAGATTTTTACAATCGAAAAGTTCATATTCCTATTCAGGACCTCATGATATGTATGAATCTATCAACAAAAACATCATATTTAGTGTTTCAGAGCGCTATCTGCAGTTATATGAAGTTTGAAATAAGTCAAAATTACCACATTCTGAGCAGTTTCAAAGTATCGCAAATCACATAAATCTATCCAATACAACATAATACGCAAGAATTCGTCCTCAAATGCACAAGATTTTGCGTTTCCAGCAAGTTATCGGCGTTTTTTCTGAATCCCGTTGAGAAATTTTTGACTCTGTAAATCTGCTCAGAAGCAAGATTTTGCTTCAAAAGTGCGTCATATGGCAAAATCTAGCACCAAATACATCATATTTCATGTTTTTAGAGCGCTATTTGCAGTTTTACAAACTCTAGAATGAGTCGCAATCACGCTTTTGCGCGCAGATTTTTGCAATAAAAAAGTTCATATTCCTATTCAGGACCTTATAATATGTATGAATCTATCAACAAAAACATCATATTCAGTGTTTTCAGAGCGCTATCTGCAGTTATATGAAGTTTGAAATAAGTCAAAATTACCACAATTCTGAGCAGTTTCAAAGTATCGCAAATCACATAAATCTATCCAATACAACAGAATACGCATGAACCCGTCCTCAAATGCACAAAATTTTGCGTTTTCCAGCAAAGTATCGGCGTCTTTTTCTGAGTCTCGTTGAGAAATTTTGACTCTGTAAATCTGGTCAGAAGCCAGATTTTGCTCCAAAAGTGCGTTGTATGGCAGAATCTAGCATCAAATACATCATATTTCGTGTTTCTGGAGTGCTATTAGCAGTTTGACAAACTTTGGAATAAGTATATATGAAGTTAGAGGTAAGTCAAAATTACCACATTCTGAGCATTTTCAAATTATCGCAAATCACATGAATCTATCCAATACAACGTAATACGCATGAATCCGTCCTCAAATGCAAAAAAATTTTGCGTTTTTCAGCAAGTTATCGGCGTCCTTTTCTGAGTCTCGTTGAGAAATTTTGACTCTGTAAATCTGGTCAGAAGCAAAGATTTTGCTTCAAAAGTGCGTTATATGGCAGAATCTAGCATCAAATACATCATATTTCGTGGTTTTAGAGTGCTATTTGCAGTTTTACAAACTTGAAATAAGTCGAAATCACGCTTTTCCGCGCAGATTTTTAAAATCAAAAAGTTCATATTCCTATGCAGGACCTCATAATATGTATGAATCTATGAACAAAAACATCATATTTCGTGTTTCCAGAGCGCTATCTGCAGTTATATGAAGTTTGAAATAAGTCAAAATTACCACATTCTGAGCAGTTTCAAAGTATCGCAAATCACATAAATCTATCCAATACAACATAATACGCATGAATCCGTCCTCAAATGCACGAAATTTTGCGTTTCCAGCAAGTCATCGGCGTTTTTTTCTGAGTCTCGTTGAGAAATTTTTTACTCTGTAAATCTGCTCAGAATCAAGATTTAGCTTCAAAAGTGCGTTATATGGCAGAACCCAGCACCAAATACATCATATTTCGTGTTTTTAGAGTGCTATTTGCAGTTTCACAAACTTTGGAATAAGTCGGAATCACGCTTTTCCGCGCAGATTTTCACAATCAAAGAGTTCATATATCTATTCAGGACCTCATAATATGTATGAATCTATTAACAAAAACATCAAATTTCGTGTTTCTAGAGCGCTATCTGCAGTTATGTGGAGTTTGAAATAAGTCAAAATTACCACATTCTGAGCAGTTTCAAAGTATCGCAAATCACATAAATCTATCTAATACAACATAATACGCATGAATCCGTCCTCAAATGCACAAATTTCTGCGTTTCCAGCAAGTCATCGGCGTTTTTTCTGAGTCTCGTTGAGATATTTATGACTGTAAATCTGCTCAGAAGCAAGATTTTGCTTCAAAAGTGCGTCATATGGCAGAATCTAGCACCAAATACATCATATTTTCGTGATTTCAGAGTGCTATCTGCAGTTTTACAAACTTTGGAATAAGTCGAAATCACGCTTTTCCGCGCAGATTTTCACAATCAAAAAGTTCATATTTCTATTCAGGACCTCATAACATGTATGAATCTATTAACAAAAACATCATATTTCGTGTTTTCAGAGCGCTATCTGCTGTTATATGAAGTTTGAAATAAGTCAAAATTACCACATTCTGAGCAGTTTCAAAGTATCGCAAATCACATAAATATATCCAATACAACATAATACACATGAATCCGTCCTCAAATGCACAAAATTTTGCGTTTCCAGCAGGTTATCGGCGTTTTTTCTAAATCTCGTTGAGAAATTTTTTGACTCTGTAAATCTGCTAAGAAGCAAGGTTTTGCTTCAAAAGTGCGTTATATGGCAGAATCTAGCACCAAATACATCATATTTCGTGTTTTGAGTGTGCTATTTGCAGTTTTACAAACTTTGGAATAAGTCGAAATCACGCTTTTCCGCGCAAATTTTTACAATCAAAAAGTTCATATTCTTATTCAGGACCTTATAATATGTATGAATCTATTGACAAAAACATAATATTTCGTGTTTTCAGAGCGCTATCTGCAGTTATATGAAGTTTGAAAAAGGCAAAATTTCCACATTCTGAGCAGTTTCAAAGTATTGCAAATCACATAAATCTATCCAATACAACATAATACGCATGAATCCGTCCTTAAATGCACAAAATTTTGCGTTTCCAGCAAGTTATCGGCGTTTTTTCTGAGTCTCGTTGAGAATATTTTTGACCCTGTAAATCTGCTCAGAATCAAGATTTAGCTTCAAAAGTGCGTTATATGGCAGAACCCAGCACCAAATACATCATATTTCGTGTTTTAAGAGTGCTATTTGCAGTTTTACAAACTTTGGAACAAGTCAAAATCACGCTTTTCCGCGCAGATTTTCACAATCAAAGAGTTCATATATCTATTCAGGACCACATAATATGTATGAATCTATTAACAAAAACATCATATTTCGTGTTTCCAGAGCGCTATCTGCAGTTATGTGGAGTTTGAAATAAGTCAAAATTACTACATTCTGAGCAGTTTCAAAGTATCGCAAATCACATAAATCTATCCAATACAACATAATACGCATAAATGTGTCCTCAAATGTACAAAATTTTGCGTTTCCAGCAAGTCGTCGGCGTTTTTTCTGAGTCTCGTTGAGAAATTTTTGACTCTGTAAATCTGCTCAGAAGCAAGATTTTGCTTCAAAAGTGCGTCATATGGCAGAATCTAGCACCAAATACATCATATTTTCGTGTTTTCAGAGTGCTATCTGCAGTTTTACAAACTTTGGAATAAGTCGAAATCACGCTTTTCCGCGCAGATTTTCACAATCAAAAAGTTCATATTCCTATTCAGGACCTCATAACATGTATGAATCTATTAACAAAAACATCATATTTCGTGTTTTCAGAGCGCTATCTGCTGTTATATGAAGTTTAAAATAAGTCAAAATTACCACATTCTGAGCAGTTTCAAAGTATCGCAAATCACATAAATCTATCCAATACAACATAATACACATGAATCCGTCCTCAAATGCACAAAATTTTGCGTTTCCAGCAAGTTTTTGGCGTTTTTTTCTGAGTCTCGTTGAGAAATTTTTGACTCTGTAAATCTGCTCAGAAGCAAGATTTTGCTTCAAAACTGCATTATATGGCAGAATCTAGCATCAAATACATCATATTTCGTGCTTTTAGAGTGCTATTTGCAGTTTTACAAACTCTGGAATAAGTCGAAATCACGCTTTTCCGCGCAGATTTTCACAATCAAAAAGTTCATATGCCTATTCAGGACCTCATAATATGTATGAATCTATCAATAAAAACATCATATTTAGTGTTTTCAGAGCGCTATCTGCAGTTATATGAAGTTTGAAATAAGTCAGAATTACCACATTCTGAGCAGTTCCAAAGTATCGCAAATCACATAAATCTATCCAATACAACATAATACGCATGAATTCGTCCTCAAATGCACAAAATTTTGCGTTTCCAGCAAGTTATCGGCGTTTTTTCTGAATCCCGTTGATAAATTTTTGACTCTGTAAATCTGCTCAGAAGCAAGATTTTGCTTCAAAAGTGCGTCATATGGCAAAATCTAGCACCAAATACATCATATTTTATGTTTTTAGAGCGCTATTTGCAGTTTTACAAACTTAAGAATAAGTCAATATCACGCTTTTCCGCGCGGATTTTCACAATCAAAAAGTTCATATGCCTATTCAGGACCTCATAATATGTATGAATCTATCAACAAAAACATCATATTTAGTGTTTTCAGAGCGCTATCTGCAGTTATATGAAGTTTGGAATAAGTCAAAATTACCACATTCTGAGCAGTTCCAAAGTATCGCAAATCACATAAATCTATCCAATACAACATAATACGCATGAATTCGTCCTCAAATGCACAAAATTTTGCGTTTCCAGCAAGTTATCGGCGTTTTTTCTGAATCCCGTTGATAAATTTTTGACTCTGTAAATCTGCTCAGAAGCAAGATTTTGCTTCAAAAGTGCGTCATATGGCAAAATCTAGCACCAAATACATCATATTTCATGTTTTTAGAGCGCTATTTGCAGTTTTACAAACTTAAGAATAAGTCAATATCACGCTTTTCCGCGCGAATTTTCACAATCAAAAAGTTCATATTCCTATTCAGGACCTCATAATATGTATGAATCTATCAACAAAAACATCATATTTAGTGTTTTCAGAGCGCTATCTGCAGTTATATGAAGTTTGAAATAGGTCAAAATTACCACATTCTGAGCAGTTTCAAAGTATCGCAAATCATATAAATCTATCCAATACAACATAATACGCATGAATCCGTCCTCAAATGCATAAAATTTTGAGTTTCTAGCAAGTGATCGGCGTTCTTTCTGAGTCTCGTTGAGAAATTTTTGACTCTGTAAATCTGCTCAGAATCAAGATTTAGCTTCAAGAGTGCGTTATATGGCAGAACCCAGCACCAAATACATCATATTTCGTGTTTTTAGAGTGCTATTTGCAGTTTTACAAACTCTGGAACAAGTCAAAATCACGCTTTTCCGCGCAGATTTTCACAATCAAAGAGTTCATATATCTATTCAGGACCTCATAATATGTATGAATCTATTAACAGAAACCTCATATTTCGTGTTTCCAGAGCGCTATCTGCAGTTATGTGGAATTTGAAATAAGTCAAAATTACCACATTCTGAGCAGTTTCAAAGTATCGCAAATCACGTAATTCTATCCAATACAACATAATACGCATGAACCCGTCCTCAAATGTACAAAATTTTGCGTTTCCAGCAAGTCATCGGCGTTTTTTCTGAGTCTTGTTGAGAAATTTTTGACTCTGTAAATCTGCTCAGAAGCAAGATTTTGCTTCAAAAGTGCGTCATATGGCAGAATCTAGCACCAAATACACCATATTTTCGTGTTTTCAGAGTGCTACCTGCAGTTTTACAAACTTTGGAATAAGTCGAAATCACGCTTTTCCGCGCAGATTTTCACAATCAAAAAGTTCATATTCCTATTCAGGACCTCATAACATGTATAAATCTATTAACAAAAACATCATATTTCGTGTTTTCAGAGCGCTATCTGCTGTTATGTGAAGTTTGAAATAAGTCAAAATTACCACATTCTGAGCAGTTTCAAAGTATCGCAAATCACATAAATCTATCCAATACAACATAATACACATGAATCCGTCCTCAAATGCACAAAATTTTGCGTTTCCAGCAAGTTTTTGGCGTTATTTCTGAGTCTCGTTGAGAAATTTTTGACTCTGTTAATCTGCTCAGAAGCAAGATTTTGCTTCAAAACTGCGTTATATGGCAGAATCTAGCATCAAATACATCATATTTCGTGTTTTTAGAGTGCTATTTGCAGTTTTACAAACTCTGGAATAAGTCGAAATCACGCTTTTCCGCGCAGATTTTTACAATCAAAAAGTTCATATTCCTATTCAGGACCTCATAATATGTATGAATCTATCAACAAAAACATCATATTTAGTGTTTTCAGAGCGCTATCTGCAGTTATATGAAGTTTGAAATAAGTCAAAATTACCACATTCTGAGCAGTTTCAAAGTATCACAAATCACATAAATCTATCCAATACATCATAATACGCATGAATTTGTCCTCAAATGCACAAAATTTTGCGTTTCCAGCAAGTTATCGGCGTTTTTTCTGAATCCCGTTGAGAAATTTTTGACTCTGTAAATCTGCTCAGAAGCAAGATTTTGCTTCAAAAGTGCGTCATATGGTAGAATCTAGCACCAAATACACCATATTTTCGTGTTTTCAGAGTGCTACCTGCAGTTTTACAAACTTTGGAATAAGTCGAAATCACGCTTTTCCGCGCTAATTTTCACAATCAAAGAGTTCATATTCCTATTCAGGACCTCATAATATGTATGAAACTATTAACAAAAACATCATATTCCGTGTTTTCAGAGCGCTATCTGCAGTTATGTGAAGTTTGAAATAAGTCAAAATTACCACATTCTGAGCAGTTTCAAAGTATCGTAAATCACATAAATCTATCCAATACAACATAATACGCATTAATCCGTCCTCAAATGCACAAAATTTTGCGTTTCCAGCTAGTTATTGGCGTTTTTCCTGAGTCTCGTTGAGAAATTTTTGACACTGTATATCTGCTCAGAAGCAAGATTTTGCTTCAAAAGTGCGTTATATGGCAGAATCTAGCACCAAATACATCATATTTCGTGTTCTTAGAGTGTTATTTGCAATTTTACAAACTTTGGAATAAGTCGAAATCACGCTTTTCCGCGCAGATTTTCACAATAAAAAAGTTCATATTCCTATTCAGGACTTTATAATATGTATGAAACTATTGACAAAAACATCATATTTCATGTTTTCAGAGCGCTATCTGCGGTTATATGAAGTTTGAAATAAGTCAAAATTACCACATTCTGAGCAGTTTCAAAGTATCGCAAATCACATAAATCTATCCAATACAACAGAATACGCATGAATTCGTCCTCAGATGCACAAAATTTTGCGTTTCCAGCAAGTTATCGACGTTTTTTCTGAGTCTCGTTGAGAAATTTTTGACTCTGTAAATCTGCTCAGGAGCAAGATTTTGCTCCAAAAGTGCGTTATATGGCAGAATCTAGCATCAAATACATCATATTTCGTGTTTTAGAGTGCTGTTTGCAGTTTTACAAACTTTGAAATAAGTCGAAATCACGCTTTTCCGCGCAAATTTTTACAATCAAAAAGTTCATATTCCTATTCAGGACCTCATAGTATGTATGAATCTATTGACAAAAACATCATATTTCGTGTTTTCAGTGCGCTATCTGCAGTTATATGAAGTTTGGAATAAGTCAATTTTACCACATTCTGAGCAGTTTCAAAGTATCGTTAATCACATGAATCTATCCAATACAACATAATACGCATGAATCCGTCCCCAAATGCACAAAATTTTGCGTTCCCAGCAAGTTATCGGCGTTTTTTCTGAGTCTTGTTGAGAAATTTTTGACTCTGTAAATCCGCTCAGAGGGAAGATTCTGCTCCAAAAGTGCGTTATATGGCTGAATCTAGCACCAAATACATCATATTTCGTGGTTTTAGAGTGCTATTTGCAGTTTTACAAACTTTGGAATAAGTCGAGATCACGCTTTTCCGCGCAGATTTTCCAATCAGAAAGTTCATATTCCTATTCAGGACCTCATAATATGTATGAATCTATTAACAAAAACATCATATTTCGTGTTTTCAGAGCGCTATCTGCAGTTATATGAAGTTTGAAATGAGGCACAATTACCACATTCTGAGCATTTTCAAAGTATCGCAAATCACATAAATCTATCCAATACAACATTATACGCATGAATCCGTCCTCAAGTGCACAAAATTTTGCGTTTCCAGCAAGTTATCGGCGCTTTTTCCGAATCTCGTTGAGAAATTTTTGACTCTGTAAATCTGCTCAGAAGCAAGGTTTTGCTTTAAAAGTGCGTTATAAGGCAGAACCTAGCACCAAATACATCATATTTCGTGTTTTTAGAGTGCTATTTGCAGTTTTACGAACTTTGGAATAAGTCGAAATCACGCTCTTCCGCGCAGATTTTCACAATCAAAAAGTTCATATTCCTATTCAGGACCTCATAGTATGTATGAATCTATTGACAAAAACATCATATTTTGTGTTTTCAGATCGCTATCTGCAGTTATATAAAGTTTGAAATAAGTCAAAATTACCACATTCTGAGCAGTTTCAAAGTATCGCAAATCACATGAATCTATCCAATACAACATAATACGCATGAATCCGTCCTCAAATGCACTAAATTTTACGTTTCCAGCAAGTTATCGGCGCTTTTTTCTGAGTCTTGTTGAGAAATTTTTGACCCTGTAAATCCGCTCAGAAGCAAGATTCTGCTCCAAAAGTGCGTTATATGGCTGAATCTAGCACCAAATACATCATATTTCGTGGTTTTAGAGAGCTATTTGCAGTTTTACAAACTCCGGAATAAGTCGAGATCACGCTTCTCCGCGCAGATTTTCACTATCAAAAAGTTCATATTCCTATTCAGGACCTCATAATATGTATGAATCTATTAACAAAAACATCATATTTCGTGTTTTCAGAGCGCTATCTGCAGTTATATGAAGTTTGAAATAAGGCAAAATTACCACATTCTGAGCAGTTTCAAAGTATCGCAAATCACATAAATCTATCCAATTCAACATAATACGCATGAATCCGTCCTCAAATGAACAAAATTTTGCGTCTCCAGCAAGTTATCGGCGTTGTTTCTGAATCTTGTTGAGAAATTTTTGACTCTGTAAATCTGCTCAGAAGCAAGATTTTACTTCAAAAGTGCGTTATATGGCAGAATCTAGCACCAAATACATCATATTTCGTGTTTTTAAAGTGCTATTTGCAGTTTTACAAACTTTGGTATATGTCGAAATCACGCTTTTCCGCGCAAGTTTTTACAATCAAAGAGTTCATATTCCTATTCAGGACCTCATAATATGTATGAATCCATTGACAAAAACATAATATTTCGTGTTTTCAGAGCACTATCTGCAGTTATATGAAGTTTGAAAAAAGGCAAAATTACCACATTCTGAGCAGTTTCGAAATAACGCAAATCACATAAATCTATCCAATACAACATAATACGCATAAATTCGTCCTCAAATGCACAAAATTTTGCGTTCCCCAGCAAGTTATCGGCGTTTTTTCTGAGTCTCGTTGAGAAATTTTTCACTCTGTAAATCTGATCAGAAGGAAGATTTTGCTTCAAAAGTGCATTATATGGCAGAATCTAGCACCAAATACATCATATTTCGTGTTTTTAGAGTGCTATCTGCAGTTTTACAAACTTTGGAATAAGTCAAAATCACACTTTTCCGCGCAGATTTTCACAATCAAAAAGTTCATATTTCTATTCAGGATCTTATAATTTGTATGAATCTTTTAACAAAAACATATGAAGTTTGAAAGAAGTCAAAATTACCACATTCTGAGCAGTTTCAAAGTAACGCAAATCACATAAATCTATCCAATACAACATAACACTCATGAAACCGACCTCAAATGCACAAAATTTTGCGTTTCCAGCAAGTTATTGGCGTTTTTTCTGAGTCTCGTTGAGAAATTTTTGACTCTGTAAATCTGCTCAGAAGCAAGATTTTGCTTCAAAAGTGCGTTATATGGCAGAATGTAGCACCAAAAACATCATATTTTCGTGTTTTTAGAGTGCTATTTGCAGTCTTACAAACTTTGGAATAAGTCGAAATCACGCTTTTCCGCGCAGATTTTCACAATCAAAAAGTCCATATTCCTATTCAGAACCTCATAATATGTATGAATCTATTAACAAGAACATCATATTTCGTGTTTTTGGAGCGCTATCTGCTGTTATATGAAGTTTGAAATAAGTCAAAATTACCACATTCTGAGCAGTTTTAAAGTATAGCAAATCACATAAATCTATTCAATACAACATAATACGCAATAATCCGTCCTCAAATGCACAAAATTTTGCGTTTCCAGCAAGATATCGGCGTTTCTTCTGAGTCTCGTTGAGAAATTTTTGACTCTTACATCTGCTCAGAAGCAAGATTTTGCTTCAAATGTGCGTTATATGACCGAATCTAGCACCAAATACATCATATTTTGTGTTTTTAGAGTGCTATTTGCAGTTATACAAACTATGAAATAAGTCGAAATCACTTTTCTCCGCGCAGATTTTCACGATCAAAAAGTCCATATTCCTATTCAGGACCTCATAATATGTATGAATCTGTTAACAAAAACATCATATTTCGTGTTTTCAGAGCGCCTTCTGCATTTATGTGAAGTTTGAAATAAGTCTAAATTACCACATTCTGAGCAGCTCCAAAGTATCGCAAATAACATAAATCCATCCAATACAACATAAAACGCATGAATCCGTCGTCAAATGCAAAAAATTTTGCGTTTCCAGCAAGCTATCGGCGTTTTTTCTGAGTCTCGTTGAGAAATTTTTGACTCTGTAAATTTGCTCAGAAGCAAGATTTTGCTTCAAAAGTGCGTTATATGTCAGAATCTAGCACCAAATACATCATATTTCGTGTTTTTAGAGGGCTATTTGCAGTTTAACAAACTTTGGAATAAGTTGAAATCACGCTTTTCCACGCAGATTTTCACAATCAAAAAGTTCATATTCCTATTCAGGACCTCATAATATGTATGAATCTATTGACAAAAACATCATATTCAGTGTTTTCAGAGCGCTATCTGCAGTTATATGAAGTTTGAAATAAGTCAAAATTACCATATTCTGAGCAGTTCAAAAGTATCGCAAATCACATACATCTATCCAATACAACATAATACGCATGAATCCGTCCTCAAATGCACAAAATTTTGCGTTTCCAGCAAGTTATCGGCGTTTTTTCTGAATCTCGTTGAGAAATTTTTGACTCTGTAAATCTGCTCAGAAGCAAGTTTTTGCTTCAAAAGTGCGTTATATGGCAGAATCTAGCACCAAATACATCATATTTAATGTTTTTAGAGCGCTATTTGCAGTTTTACAAACTTTCGAATAAGTCAAAATCACGCTTTTTCGCGCGGATTTTCACAATTAGAAAGTTCATATTCCTATTCAGGACCTCATAATATGTATAAATCTATTGACAAAAACATCATATTTATGTTTTCAGAGCGCTATCTGCAGTTGTATGAAGTTTGAAAGAAGTCAAAATTACCACATTCTGAGCAGTTTCAAAGTATCGCAAATCACATAAATCTATCCAATACAACATAATACGCATGAATCCGTCCTCAAATGCACAAAATTTTGCGCTTCCAGCAAGTTATCGGCATTTTTTCTGAGTCTCGTTGAGAAATTTTTGACTCTGTAAATCTGCTCAGAAGCAAGATTTTGCTTTAAAAGTGCGTTATATGGCAGAATCTAGCACCAAATACATCATATTTCTTAATTTTAGAGTGCTATTTGCAGTTTTACAAACCTTGGAATAAGTCGAAATCACGCTCTTCCGCGCAGAATTTCACAATCAAAAAGTTCATATTCCTATTCTGGACCTCATAGTATGTACGGATCTATTGACAAAAACATCATATTTTGTGTTTTCAGATCGCTATCTACAGTTATATAAAGTTTGAAATAAGTCAAAATTACCACATTCTGAGCAGTTTCAAAGTATCGCAAATCACATAAATCTATCCAATTCAACATAATACGCATGAATCTGTCCTCAAATGAACAAAATTTTGCGTCTCCAGCAAGTTATCGGCGTTGTTTCTGAATCTTGTTGAGAAATTTTTGACTCTGTAAATCTGCTCAGAAGCAAGATTTTGCTTCAAAAGTGCGTTATATGGCGGAATCTAGCACCAAATACATCATATTTTCGTGTTTTCAGAGTGCTATTTGCAGTCTTACAAACTTTGGAATAAGTCGAAATCACGCTTTTCCGCGCAGATTTCCACAATCAAAAAGTTCATATTCCTATTCAGGACCTCATAATATGTATGAATCTATCAACAAGAACATCATATGTCGTGTTTTCGGAGCGCTATCTGCAGTTATATGAAGTTTGAAATAAGTCAAAATTACCACATTCTGAGCAGTTTTAAAGTATAGCAAATCACATAAATCTAGCCAATACAACATAATACGCATGAATCCGTCCTCAAATGCACAAAATTTTGCGTTTCCAGCAAGATATCGGCGTTTCTTCTGAGTCTCGTTGAGAAATTTTTGACTCTTACATCTGCTCAGAAGCAAGATTTTGCTTCAAATGTGCGTTATATGACCGAATCTTGCACCAAATACATCATATTTTGTGTTTTTAGAGTGCTATTTGCAGTTTCACAAACTCTGGAATAAGTCGAAATCACGCTTCTCCGCGCAGATTTTCACGATCAAAAAGTTCATATTCCTATTCAGGACCTCATAATATGTATGAATCTGTTAACAAAAACATCATATTTCGTGTTTTCAGAGCGCCATCTGCAGTTATGTGATGTTTGAAATAAGTCAAAATTACCACATTCTGAGCAGTTTCAAAG
Source organism: Dromius quadrimaculatus (assembly GCA_963989225.1). Classification (NCBI taxonomy): domain Eukaryota; kingdom Metazoa; phylum Arthropoda; class Insecta; order Coleoptera; family Carabidae; genus Dromius; species Dromius quadrimaculatus. Next base: position 27,593 of record CAXDIG010000381.1, read on the forward strand.
TATCGCAAATCACATAAATCCATCCAATACAACATAATACGCATGAATCCGTCGTCAAATGCACAAAATTTTGCGTTTCCAGCAAGTTTTCGGCGTTTTTCCTGAGTCTTGTTGAGAAATTTTTGACTCTGTAAATTTGCTCAGAAGCAAGATTTGGCTTCAAAAGTGCGTTATATGTCAGAATCTAGCACCAAATACATCATATTTTGTGTTTTCAGAGGGCTATTTGCAGTTTCACAAACTTTGGAATAAGTCGAAATCACGCTTTTCCGCGCAGATTTTCACAATCAAAAAGTTCATACTCCTATTCAGGACCTCATAATATGTATGAATCTATTGACAACAACATCATATTTCGTGTTTCCAGAGCGCTATCTGCAGTTATATGAAGTTTGAAAAAAGTCAAAATTACCACATTTTGAGCAGTTTCAAAGTACAGCAAATCACATAAATCTATCCAATACAACATAATACGCATGAATCCGTCCTCAAATGCATAAAATTTTGCGTTTCCAGCAAGTTACCGGCGTTTCTTCTGAGTCTCGTTGAAAAATTTTTGACTCTGTAAATCTGCTCAGAGGGAAGATTTTGCTTCAAAAGTGCGTTATATGGCAGAATCTAGCACCAAATACCTCATATTTCGTGTTTTTAGACTGCTATTCGCAGTTTCACGAGCTTTGGAATAAGTCTAAATCACGCTTTTCCGCGCAGATTTCCACAATCAAAAAGTTCTTATTCTTATTCACGACCTCATAATATGTATAAATCTATTGACAAAAAAATCATATTTCGTATTTTCAGAGCGCTATCTGCAGTTATGTGATGTTGGAAATAAGTCAAAATTACCACATTCTGAGCAGTTTCAAATTATCGCAAATAACATAAATCTATCCAATATAGCATAATACGCATGAATCCGTCCTCAAATTTACAAAATTTTGCGTTTCCAGCAAGTAATCGGCGTTTTTTCTGAGTCTCGTTGAGAAATTTGTAAATCTGCTCAGAAGCAAAATTTTGATTCAAAAGTGCGTAATATGGCAGAATCTGGCACCAAATACATCATATTTCGTGTTTTTAGAGTGCTATTTGCAGATTTACAAACTTTGGAATAAGTCGAAATCACGCTTTTCCGCGCAAATTTTTACAATCAAAAAGTTCATATTCTTATTCAGGACCTCATAATATGTATGAATCTATTGACAAAAACATCATATTTCGTGTTTTCAGAGCGCTATCCGCAGTTATATGAAGTTTGAAAGAAGTCAAAAGTACCACATTCTGAGCAGTTTCAAAGTATCGCAAATCACATAAATCTATCCAATACAACATAACACGCATGAAACCGACCTCAAATGCACAAAATTTTGCGTTTCCAGCAAGTTATTGGCGTTTTTTTAGAGTCTCGTTAAAAAATTTTTGACACTACAAATCTGCTCAGAAGTAAGATTTTGCTTCAAAAGTGCGTCATATGGCAGAATCTAGCACCAAATACATCATATTTTCGTGTTTTCAGAGTGCTATTTGCAGTTTTACAAACTTTGGAATAAGTCAAAATCACGCTTTTCCGCGCAGATTTTCACAATCAAAAAGTTCATATTCCTATTCAGGATCTCATAATATGTATGAATCTATTGACAAAAACATCATATTTCGTGTTTTCAGATCGCTATCTGCAGTTATATGAAGTTTGAAATAAGTCAAAATTACCACATTCTAAGCAGTTTCAAAGTATCGCAAATCACATAAATCTATCTAATATAACATAATACGCATGAATCCGTCCTCAAATGCACAAAATTTTGCGTTTCCAGGAAGTTATCGGCGTTTTTTCTAAGTCTCGTTGAGGAATTTTTGACTCGGTAAATCCGCTCAGAAGCAAGATTCTGCTCCAAAAGTGCGTTATATGGCAAAATCTAGCAGCAAATACATCATATTTCGTGTTTTTAGAGTGCTATTTGCAGTTTTACAAACTTTGGAATAAGTCAAAATCACGCGTTTCCGCGCAAATTTTCACAATCAAAAAGTTCATATTCTTATTCAGGACCTCATAATATGTATGAATCTATTGACAAAAACATCATATTTTGTTGGAAAGTAAATGAAAATATACATTCAACGCGACTCCTCGATTATGAATATAAACAAAAATATGGATTTAAGTATGTATTGTAAAAAAACAATATTGTGTATATAAAAAAATAATAAAGATTGTCAAGTTGTATGTTTGAAATTATTTTAGACCTTTTGAAACTTATTCGGTTATGGGCCCAGCGTACGTGCTGGAAAATTGAGGTTTACGTTCAGAGAGTACAGCTCTAAATACGTCAGGAATAATGCCACCAAAAATTATACATCAACAAGCACAATCTTCCGCAGATACAGTAACAGCTTCAAGTTTTTTTGCTCCAATGATGGAAAGGCTTAAAGGGCGTGAGAATTTCAATTCTTGGAAATTTACGATGCGTGCCTATCTAGAACATGAGGATTTGTTGGGCTGTGTTGCAGGACTTGCAGAATATGTCGTAGATACAAAGAAGATGGTAAAGGCGAAAGCTAAGATAGTGTTAGCTCTTGAACCTATTAATTATGTACACGTACAAAGTTGTACGACTCCAAAGGAAGCGTAGACGAATTTGGAGGCAGCGTTTGAAGATTCTTGACTGACGCGAAGAGTTGGTTTGCTGAAAACTCTTGTGACGACACGGTTAGAAAATTGTAGTTCAACAGAAGAGTATGTCAACAAAATTGTCACTACCGCACATAAACTAAACGAAATGAAGTTCAGAGTTGAAGATGAATGGATAGGGACTCTTTTGTTAGCTGGACTATCAGATGATTACCATCCGATGATCATGGGTATTGAAAGTTCGGGTGTCAAAATTAGTGCCGATTCGATTAAAACAAAATTGCTTCAAGACGTCAAATGTAAATCAGAGCACGGTACGGACAATGAAAGTGCATTTCAAATTGAACGTTTCAATAAAGCGAGTTTTAATAACAAATCGAATTTAAATAATTATAATCGAGGTTCGAGATGTTTCGCATGTAACAAATACGGTCATTTAGCGAAAGACTGTCGAAGTGTAAAAAATAAATCTAATTACAAACCGAGCTCAATCCCAAAAACTTTTCTTGCTTGTGAGAAAACGAATCAAATAAATGAGTGGTTTCTTGACTCGGGAGCGACACAGCATATGTCGAATAATAGAGACAATTTTTACGAAATAACGGGTAGTAAATCGTACTGTCGAAATCGCGGACGGAAATAAACTAAACTCGAATGAGATAGGTAATATTAAAACTCAAGTGTCAATCAACAATCAAATTGATGATGTCATCATTAAAGACGCTTTGTACGTACCAGAGTTAGGTACAAATCTACTTCCGGTGAGTAAACTAACGGACAATAAACTCGAAGTAGTATTTAAAGATGAAAAATGTACAATTAAAGACAGAAATGCCAAACTTTTAGCAACTGCAACCAAAATAGAAGGATTGTACAGATTGGATATTCCCAAGGAGAGAGCCTTTAGATGCAATGTAAATGGTGACATTTGACATAAACGACTAGGTCATTTGAACAGGAACTATATGAAGCAACTGTCAAATGGTATGGTAACAGGATACGATCTTGATGAAATTTGCAGTGAAACATGTATTATTTGTTTGAAGAGTAAACAAACGAGAAAACCATTTTTACATTCTGGTAAGCGAGCATTCGATAGTCTTGAGTTGGTACATACAGATTTATGTGGCCCCATGGAAACTAAATCACTTGGAGGTGCAAGATATTTTCTTTCTTTTATTGATGACTTCTCACGGAGGTCATTTATATATTTACTTAAGTCTAAGGATGAAGTAACTGAAGCATTTCTTAAATTCAAAAATTCCGCAGAGAAACAAACTGGTAAGCAGATAAAAATCATACGATCAGACAACGGAAAAGAATACGTTAACGAAAAACTGAAGAAAATATTTGAGAGGTGGGGTATCAGACATCAAACAACTATACCCTATACCCCTGAACAAAATGGCGTAGCGGAAAGATTCAATCGAACAGTCGTAGAAAAAGCGCGAAGTATGCTTTTTGGAGCGAATTTGACAAAAGACTATTGGGCAGAAGCAATTGTCACGGCTAATTATTCAATAAACAGATCACCAACAGCAGCTTTGAAGAATATTACCCCTGAAGAAGCATGGAGTGGTAGAAAACCAGATCTTTCGCATCTCAGAATTTTTGGGTGCAAGGCAGCAGTTCATGTACCTAAAAAAAAGAGAAGAAAATGGGATGAGAAGACCGAAGAGTGTATTTTATTAGGTTTTGAAGAGAATTCAAAAGCATACAGGCTCATGAACATACAAACGAAGAGAATCCTAAAAGCAAGAGACGTAGTTTTTTTCGAAGAAACCGGTAAAGAAAGCAAGAAAGTGAAAACCGCAGAAATTAGCACTCAAACACATCATTTTGATCAAAAAGAAAATCAAGTAGAAAAACTGAAGAATGAAAAAGTAAAAGAAGAATTGAAGAATGAAAATGTGAAAGAAGAATTGAAGAATGAAGAGGTAAAAGAAGAATGGCCAAATATTACAGCATTATCACAGAAACCGAAAAGATCGAATAGAAGCACAGATAGTTTTGCTTACTTAGCAGAAGAATTTTCTGCAGATCCTCAAAATTTTAGAGAAGCCATGGAAGATTCGGCAAAGCAAGAGTGGATTTCAGCCATGAATAAAGAAATGGAATCATTAAATGAGAACAACACTTGGAATTTCACAAATTTACCACCAGGAAAAAGAGTAATCAAAATCAAATGGGTATTCAAGAAGAAATTTGATGCAAATGGTAAATTGGAACGATACAAAGCCAGATTAGTAGCAAAAGGCTACGAGCAACGTCCTGGGTTGGAATATCAAGATGTCTATGCACCAGTAGCTAGACTTAATTCAATAAGATTACTGTTAGCTGTAGCAGCATTGGAGGATCTACACATAGATCATATTGATGTAGATACAGTTTTCCTCAATGGAGAGTTGAAAGAAGAGGTCTACATTTCTCAGCCCGAAGGTTACGAGAAGGTAAATGAATCACAAGGTGTCTACCGTTTGAATAAAGCTCTTTATGGACTCAAACAAGGGAGTAGAGCATGGAACGACAGACTAAAAAAGGCGCTAAGAGATTTAAATTTTCAACAATTATCAGAAGATCAATGCATTTTTGTGAAAGGTGATGACGAAGATGAAATTATTTTAGCAATTTATGTCGACGATATTTTGATAATTACCAAGAATCAGAGAGAGAAATGTAATCTCAAAGATCATTTGAAGAAAAATTTCAAAATAAAAGATTTGGGTCCGATTACACATTTTCTTGGAATGAACATTTATCGTGATCGGAAGAACAGAATTCTGCAGATAAATCAAAAACTGTATATTGAAAAACTCCTTGGAAAATTCAATATGCAGAACTGCAAGACAGTATCAACACCTTTGGATCAGAATCAGCAGTTAACAAAAGGATTAGAACCACTAAGTAGAGAAGAAATAGAAGAAATGATGAAAATTCCATACAGGGAAGCTATCGGAGGTCTACTGTACCTAAGTCAATCTACTCGACCAGATATTAGTCAAGCTGTTAATTTACTCAGCAGGTTTTCTACAAATCCAAGAAAAATCCAATGGATAGCTCTGAAGAGAATATTCAGATATCTGAAAGGTACGGAAAACACTTCAATAGTATATGGACGAAACAATGAACCAGAGATGAAAATGTATTGTGACGCAGATTGGGGAAACGGAGTCAACGATAGACACTCGATATCTGGATATGTGTCAAAGCTTAACGGAGGTCCTATATCATGGTTAACAAAAAAACATTAGACAGTTGCATTATCTACAACTGAAGCTGAATACATGGCACTCTCCGCAGCATGTCAAGAAACGTTGTGGACAAGGAGTGTACTGAAAAGTTTGAGCAAAAAGTACATCAACAGTCCAACGAAAATTTTCTGTGACAATCAAGGAGCGATCGAACTAGCAAAAACAGCGGCTTATAAGTCAAGAACAAAACATATAGATATTCGTCATCATTTCCTACGGCAACATATTGAAGAAGATGATATACAGGTTATTCATATCCCAACCGAAGAACAAGTTGCAGATATTTTTACGAAGAGCCTCCCTGAATCAAAACACATTTTCTGTACTGAAAATTTAGGAATCGCTCTGAATGAAATTTTAATTTCTAGAGGGGGTGTTGGAAAGTAAATGAAAATATACATTCAACGCGACTCCTAGATTATGAATATAAACAAAAATATGGGTTTAAGTATGTATTGTAAAAAAACAATATTGTGTATATGAAAAAATAATAAAGATTGTCAAGTTGTATGTTTGAAATTATTTTAGACCTTTTGAAACTTATTTTATTTCGTGTTTTCAGAGCGCTATCCGCAGTTATATGAAGTTTGAAAGAAGTAAAAATTACCACATTCTGAGCAGTTTCAAAGTATCGCAAATCACATAGATCTATCCAATACAACATAACACGCATGAAACTGACCTCAAATGCACTAAAATTTGCGTTTCCAGCAAGTTATCGGCGTTTTTTCTGAATCCCGTTGAGAAATTTTTGACTCTGTAAATCTGCTCAGAAGCAAGATTTTGCTTCAAAAGTGCGTTATATGGCGGAATCTAGCACCAAATACATCATATTTCATGTTTTTAGAGCGCTATTTGCAGTTTTAAAAACTTAAGAATAAGTCAAAATCACGCTTTTCCGCGCGGATTTTCACAATCAGAAAGTTCATATTCCTATTCAGGACCTCATAATATGTATGAATCTATTGACAAAAACATCATATTTCGTGTTTTCAGAGCGCTATCTGCAGTTATATGAAGTTTGAAATAAGTCAATATTACCACATTCTGAGCAGTTTCAAAATATCGCAAATCACATGAATCTATCCAATACAACAGAATACGCATGAATCCGTCCTCAAATGCACAAAATTTTGCGTTTTCAGCAAGTTTTTGGCGTTTTTTCTGAGTCTCGTTGAGAAATTTTTGACTCTGTAAATCTGCTCAGAATCAAGATTTAGCTTCAAAAGTGCGTTATATGGCAGAACCCAGCACCAAATACATCATATTTCGTGTTTTTAGAGTGCTATTTGCAGTTTTATAAACTTTGGAATAAGTATTAATGAAGTTAGAAATAAGTCAAAATAACCACATTCTGAGCATTTTCAAAGTATCGCAAATCACATGAATCTATCCAATACAACATAATACGCATTATTCCGTCCTCAAATGCACAAAATTTTGCGTTTCCAGCAAGTTATCGGCGTCTTTTCTGAGTCTCGTTGAGAAATTTTTGACTCTGTAAATCTGCTCAGAAGGAAGATTTAGCTTCAAAAGTGCGTTATATGGCAGACCCCAGCACCAAATACATCATATTTCGTGTTTTTAAAGTGCTATTTGCAGTTTTACAAACTCTGGAATAAGTCGGAAACACGCTTTTCCGCGCAGATTTTCACAATCAAAAAGTTCATATTCCTATTCAGGATCTTATAATATGTATGAATCTATTAACAAAAACATCATATTTTGTGTTTCCAGAGCGCTATCTGCTGTTATATGAAGTTTGAAATAAGTCAAAATTACCACATTCTGAGCAGTTTCAAAGTATCGCAAATCACATAAATCTATCCAATACAACATAATACGCATGAATCCGTCCTCAAATGCACAAAATTTTGCGTTTCCAGCAAGTTATCGGCATTTTTTCTGAGTCTCGTTGAGAAATTTTTGACTCTGTAAATCTGCTCAGAAGCAAGATTTAGCTTCAAAAATGCGTTATATAGCAGAACCCAGCACCAAATACATCATATTTCGTGTTTTTAGAGTGCTATTTGCAGTTTTACAAACTTTGGAATAAGTCGGCATCACGCTTTTCCGCGCAGATTTTCACAATCAAAGAGTTCATATATCTATTCAGGACCTCATAAAATGTATGAATCTATTTACAAAAACATCATATTTCGTGTCTCCAGAGCGCTATCTGCAGTTATGTGAAGATTGAAATAAGTCAAAATTACCACATTCTGAGCAGTTTCTAAGTATCGCAAATGACATAAATCTATCCAATACAACATGATACACATGAATCCGTCCTCAAATGCACAAAATTTTGCGTTTCCAGCAAGTTATCGGCGTTTTTACTGAATCTCGTTAAGAAATTTTTGACTTTGTAAATCTGCTCGGAAGCAAGGTTTTGCTTCAAAAGTGCGTTATATGGCAGAATCTAGCACCAAATACATCATATTTCGTGTTTTTAGAGTGCTATTTGCAGTTTTACAAACTTTGGAATAAGACGAAATCACGCTTTTCCGCGCAAAGTTCGACAATCAGAAAGTTCATATTCCTATTCAAGACCTCATAATATGTATGAATCTATTGACAAAAACACCATATTTCGTGTTTTTAGAGCGCTATCTGCAGTTATATGAAGTTTGAAAGAAGTCAACATTACCACATTCTGAGCAGTTTCAAAGTATCGCAAATCACATAAATCTATCTAATACAACATAATACGCATGAATTCGTCCTCAAATGCACAAAATTTTGCGTTTCCAGCAAGTTATTGGCGTTTTTTCTGAGTCTCGTTGAGAAACTCTTTACTCTGTAAATCTGCTCAGAAGTAGGATTTTGCTTCAAAAGTGCGTTATATGGCAGAATCTAGCACTAAATACATCATATTTCTTGATTTTAGAGTGCTATTTACAGTTTCACAAACCTTGGAATAAGTCGAAATCACGCTCTTCCGCGCAGATTTTCACAATCAAAAAGTTTATATTCCTATTCAGGACCTCATAATATGTATGAATCTATTGACAAAAACATCATATTCCGTGTTTCCAGATCGCTATCTGCAGTTATATGAAGGTTGAAATAAGTCAAAATTATCACATTCTGAGCAGTTTCAAAATATCGCAAATCACATGAATCTATCCAATACAGCATAATACGCATAAATCCGTCCTCAAATGCACAAAGTTTTGCGTTTCCAGCAAGTTATCGGCGTTTCTTCTGAGTCTTGTTGAGAAATTTTTGACTCTGTAAATCCGCTCAGAAGCAAGATTCTGCTCCAAAAGTGCGTTATATGGCTGAATCTAGCACCAAATACATCATATTTCGTGGTTTTAGAGTGCTATTTGCAGTTTTCCAAACTTTGGAATAAGTCGAAATCACGCTCTTCCGCGCAGATTTTTACAATCAAAAAGTGCATATTCCTATTCAGGACCTCATAATATGTATGAATCTATCAACAATGACATCATATTTAGTGTTTTCTGAGCGCTATCTGCAGTTATATGAAGTTTGAAATAAGTCAAAATTACCACATTCTGAGCAGTTTTAAAGTATCGCAAATCACATAAATCTATCCAATACAACATAATACGCATGAATCCGTCCTCAAATGCACTAAATTTTGCGTTTCCAGCAAGTTATCGGCGTTCTTTCTGAATCCCGTTGAGAAATTTTTGACTCTGTAAATCTGCTCAGAAGCAAAATTTTGCTTCAAAAGTGCGTTATATGGCAGAATCTAGCACCAAATACATCATATTTCATGTTTTTAGAGCGCTATTTGCAGTTTTACAAACTTAAGAATAAGTCAAAATCACGCTTTTCCGCGCGGATTTTCACAATCAGAAAGTTCATACTCCTATTCAGGACCTCATAATATGTATGAATCTATTGACAAAAACATCATATTTCGTGTTTTCAGAGCGCTATCTGCAGTTATATGAAGTTTGAAATAAGTCAAAATTACCACATTTTGAGCAGTTTCAAAGTATCGCAAATCACTTAAATCTATCCAATACAACAGAATACGCATGAATCCGTCCTCAAATGCACAAAATTTTGCGTTTCCAGCAAGTTATCGGCGTTTTTTCTGAGTCTCGTTGAGAAATTTTTACTCTGTAAATATGCTCAGAATCAAGAATTAGCTTCAAAAGTGCGTTATATGGCAGAACTCAGCACCAAATACATCATATTCCGTGTTTTTAGAGTGCTATTTGCAGTTTTACAAACTTTGGAATGAGTATATATGAAGTTAGAAATAAGTCAAAATTACCACATTCTGAGCATTTTCAAAGTATCGCAAATCACATGAATCTATCCAATACAACATAATACGCATGAATTTGTCCTCAAAAGTGCGTTATATGGTAGAATCTAGCACCAAATACATCATATTTCGTGTTTTTAGAGTACTATTTGCAGTTTTCCAAACTTTGGAATTAGTCGAAATCACGCTTTTCCGCGCAGATTTTCACAATCAAAAAGCTCATATTTCTATTCAAGATCTCATAATATGTATAAGTCTATTAACAAAAACATCATGTTTCGTGTTTTGAGAGCGCTATCTGCTGTTACATGAAGTTTGAAATAAGTCAAAATTACCACATTCTGAGCAGTTTCAAAGTATCGCAAATCACATAAATCTATCCAATACAACATAATACGCACGAGTCCCTCCTCAAATGCACAAAATTTTGCGTTTCCAGCAAGTTATCGACGTTTTTTCTGAGTCTCGTTGAGAAATTTTTGACTCTGTAAATCTGCTCAGAAGCAAGATTTCGCTTCAAAACTGCGTTATATAGCAGAATCTAGCATCGAATACATCATATTTCGTGGTTTTAGAGTGCTATTTGCAGTTTTACAAACTTTGGAATAAGTCGTAATCACGCTTTTCCGCGCAGATTTTTACAATCAAAAAGTCCATATTCCTATCCAGAGCCTCATAATATGTATGAATCTATCAACAAAAACATCATATTTAGTGTTTTCTGAGCGCTATCTGCAGTTATATGAAGTTTGAAATAAGTCAAAATTACCACATTCTGAGCAGTTTCAAAGTACCGCAAATCACATAAATCTATCCAATACAACATAATACGCATGAATCCGTCCTCAAATGCACAAAATTTTGCGTTTCCAGCACGTTATCGGCGTTTTTTCTGAATCCCGTTGAGAAATTTTTGACTCTGTAAATCTGCTCAGAATCAAAATTAGGCTTCAAAAGGGCGTTATATGGCAGAACCCAGCACCAAATACATTATATTTCGAGTTCTTAAAGTGCTATTTGCAGTTTTACAAACTTTGGAATAAGTCGAAATCACGCTTTTCCGCGCGGATTTTCACAATCAAAGAGTCCATATATCTATTCAGGACCTCATAATATGTAAGAATCTTTTAACAAAAACATCATATTTCGTGTTTCCAGAGCGCTATCTGCAGTTATGTGAAGTTTGAAATAAGTCAAAACTACCACATTCTGAGCAGTTTCAAAGTATCGCAAATCACATAAATCTATCCAATACAACATAATACGCATGAATCCGTCCTCAAATTGACAAAATTTTGCGTTTCCAGCAAGTTATCGGCGTTTTTTCTGAATCTCGTTGAGAAATTTTTGACTCTGTAAATCTGCTCAGAAGCAAGGTTTTGCTTCAAAAGTGCGTTATATGGCAGAATCTAGCATCAAATGCATCATATCTCGTGTTTTAAGAGTGCTATTTGCAGTTTACAAACTTTGGAATAAGTCGAAATCACGCTTTTCCGCGCAAATTTCTACAATCAAAAAGTTCATATTCACATTCAGGACCTTATAATATGTATAAATATGTTGACAAAAACATCATATTTCGTGTTTTCAGAGCGCTATCTGCAGTTATATGAAGTTTGAAAGAAGTCAAAATTACCACATTCTGAGCATTCTCAAAGTATCGCAAATCACATAAATCTATCCAATACAACATAATACGCATGAATCCGTCCTCAAATGCACAAAATTTTGCGTTTCCAGCAAGTTATCGGCGTTTTTTCTGAGTCTCGTTGAGAGATTTTTGACTCTGTAAATCTGCTCAGAAGCAAGATTTTGCTTCAAAAGTGCGTTATATGGTAGAATCTAGCACCAAATACATCATATTTCGTGTTTTTAGAGTGCTATTTGCAGTTTTCCAAACTTTGGAATAAGTTGAAATCACGCTTTTCCGCGCAGATTTTCACAATCAAAAAGTTCATATTCCTATTCAGGACCTCATAATATGTATGAATCTATCAACAAAAACATCATATTTCATGTTTTCAGAGCGCTATCTGCAGTTATATCAAGTTTGAAATAAGTCAAAATTACCACATTCTGAGCAGTTTCAAGGTATCGCAAATCACATAAATTCATCCAATACAACATAATACGCATGAATCCGTCCTCAAATGAACAGAATTTTGCGTTTCCAGCAAGTTATCGGCGTTTTTTCTGAGTCTTGTTGAGAAATTTTTGTCTCTGTAAATCCGCTCAGAAGCAAGATTCTGCTCTAAAAGTGCGTCATATGGCTGAATCTAGCACCAAAACATCATATTGTGTGGTTTTAGAGAGCTATTTGCAGTTTTACAAACTTTGGAATAAGTCAAGATCACGCCTTTCCGCGCAGATTTTCACAATCAAAAAGTTCATATTCTAATTCAAGACCTCATAACATGTATGAATCTATTAACAAAAACATCATTTTTTGTGTTTTCAGAGCGCTATCTGCAGTTATATGAAGTTTGAAAGAAGTCAAAATTACCACATTCTGAGCAGTTTCAAAGTATCGCAAATCACATAAATCTATCCAATACAACATACCACGCATGAAACCGACCTCAAATGCACAAAATTTTGCGTTTCCAGCAAGTTATCGTCGTTTTTTTAGAGTCTCGTTGAGAAATTTTTGACTCTACAAATCTCTTCAGAAGTAAGATTTTGCTTCAAAAGTGCGTCATATGGCAGAATCTAGCACCAAATACATCATATTTTCGTGTTTCCAGAGTGCTATTTGCAGTTTTACAAACTTTGGAATAAGTCGAAATCACGCTTCTCCGCGCAGATTTTCACAATCAAAAAGTTCATATTCCTATTCAGAACCTCATAATATGTATGAATCTATTAACAAAAACATCATATTTCGTGTTTTCAGAGCGCTATCTGCTGTTATATGAAGTTTGAAATAAGTCAAAATCACCACATTCTGAGCAGTCTCAAAGTATCGCAAGTCACATAAATCTATCCAATACAACATATTACGCATGAATCCGTCCTCAAATGCACAAAATTTTGCGTTTCCAGCAAGTTATCGGCGTTTTTTTTGAGTCTTGTCGAGAAATTTTTGACTCTGTAAATCTGCTCAGAAGCAAGATTTTGCTTCAAAAGTGCGTTATATGGCAGAATCTAGCACCAGATACATCATATTTCTTGATTTCAGAGTGCTATCTGCAGTTTTACGAACTTTGGAATGAGTCAAAATCACGCTTTTCCGCGCAGATTTTCACAATCAAAAAGTTCATATTCCTATCCAGGACCTCATAATATGTATGAATCTATTGACAAAAACATCATATTTCGTGTTTTCAGGGCGCTATCTGCAGTTATATGAAGTTAGAAATAAGTCAAAATTACCACATTCTGAGCATTTTCAAAGTATCGCAAATCACATAAATCTATCCAATAAAACATAATACGCATGAATCCGTCCTCAAATGCACAAAATTTTGCGTTTCCAGCAAGTTATCGGCGTTTTTTCTGAGTCTCGTTGAGAAATTTTTGACTCTGTAAATCTGCTCAGAAGCAAGATTTTGCTTCAAAAGTGCGTTATATGGTAGAATCTAGCACCAAATACATCATATTTCGTGTTTTTAGAGTGCCATTTGCAGTTTTCCAAACTTTGGAATAAGTTGAAATCACGCTTTTCCGCGCAGATTTTCACAATCAAAAAGTTCATATTCCTATTCAGGACCTCATAATATGTATGAATCTATTAACAAAAACATCATATTTCATGTTTTCAGAGCGCTATCTGCAGTTATATTAAGTTTGAAATAAGTCAAAATTACCACATTCTGAGCAGTTTCAAGGTATCGCAAATCACATAAATTCATCCAATACAACATAATACGCATGAATCCGTCCTCAAATGAACAAAAATTTTGCGTTTCCAGCAAGTTATCGGCGTTTTTTCTGAGTCTTGTTGAGAAATTTTTGTCTCTGTAAATCCGCTCAGAAGCAAGATTCTGCTCTAAAAGTGCGTCATATGGCTGAATCTAGCACCAAATACATCATATCGTGTGGTTTTAGAGAGCTATTTGCAGTTTCACAAACTTTGGAATAAGTCAAGATCACGCTTTTCCGCGCCGATTTTCACAATCAAAAAGTTCATATTCTAATTCAAGACCTCATAACATGTATGAATCTATTAACCAAAAGCATCATTTTTTGTGTTTTCAGAGCGCTATCTGCAGTTATATGAAGTTTGAAAGAAGTCAAAATTACCACATTCTGAGCAGTTTCAAAGTATCGCAAATCACATAAATCTATCCAATACAACATACCACGCATGAAACCGACCTCAAATGCACAAAATTTTGCGTTTCCAGCAAGTTATCGGCGTTTTTTTAGAGTCTCGTTGAGAAATTTTTGACTCAACAAATCTCTTCAGAAGTAAGATTTTGCTCCAAAAGTGCGTCATATGGCAGAATCTAGCACCAAATACATCATATTTTCGTGTTTCCAGAGTGCTATTTGCAGTTTTACAAAC
>CAXDIG010000382.1:0-37401 GCA_963989225.1 Dromius quadrimaculatus
GTGCTAGATTCTGCCATATAACTCACTTTAAAAGCAAAATCTTGCTTCTGAGCAGATTTACAGAGTGAAAAATTTCTCAACGAGACTCAGAAAAAACGCTGATAACTCGTTGGGAACGCAAAATTCTGTGCATTTGAGGACGGATTCATGCGTATTATGTTGTATTGGATAGTTTTATGTGATTTGCGATACTTTGGAACTGCTCAGAATGTGGTAATTTTTACTTATTCAAACTTCATATAACTGCAGATAGCGCTCTGAAAACACAAGATATGATGTTTTTGTTGATGGATTCATACATATTATGAGGTCCTGAATAGGAATATGAACTTTTTGATTGTGAAAATCTGCGCGAAAAAGAGTGATTTCGACTTATTTCAAAGTTTGTAAAACTGCGAATAGCACACTAAAAAGACGGAATATGATGTATTTGGTGCTAGATTCTGCCACATATCGCATTTCTGGAGCAAAATCTTGTTTCTGAGCAGATTTACAGAATCAAAAATTTCTCAACGAGACTCAGAAAAAACGCTGATAACTCGCTGGAAACGCAAAATTTTGTGCATTTGAAGAGGGATTCATGCGTATACTTTGATGTGGTAATTTTACTTATTTCAAACTTCATTTCACTGCAGATAGCGCTCTGAAAACACAAGATATGATGTTTTTGTTGATGGATTCATACAAACTATGTGTTCTTGAATAGGAATATGAACTTTCCGATTGTGAAAATTTTCGCGAAAAAGCGTGATTTCGACTTATTCCAAAGTTTGTAAAACTACGAATAGCCCTCTAAAATCACGAAATATGATGTATTTGGTGCTAGATTCATCCATATAACGCATTTCTGAAGCGAAATCTTGCTTCTGAGCAGATTTACAGAATCAAAAATCTCTCAATGAGACCCAGAAAAAACGCTGATAACTTGCTGAAGACGCAAAATTATGTGCATTCGAGGTCGGATTCATGCGTATTATGCTGTATTGGATAGATTCATGTGATTTGCGATACTTTATAACTGCTCAGAATGTGGTAATTTTGACTTATTTCAAACTTCATATAACTGCAGATAGCGCTCTGAAAACACGGATTATGATGTTTTTGTGATTAGATTCATACATATTATTAGGTCCTGAATTTTGACTTATTTCAAACTTCATATAACCGCAGATAGCGCTCTGAAAACACAAGATATGATGTTTTTGTTGACAAATTCATACAAATTATGGGGTCCTGAATAGGAATATGAACTTTTTGATTGTGAAAATCTGCGCGAAAAAACGTGATTTCGACTTATTCCAGAGTTTGTAAAACTGCGAATAGCACTCTAAAAACACGGCATATGTTGTATTTGGTGCTAGATCCTGCCATATAACGCATTTCTGAAGCAAAATCTTGCTTCTGAGCAGATTTACAGAATCAAAAATTTCTCAACGAGACTTGAAAAAAACGCTGATAACTCACTGGAAACGCAAAATTTTGTGCATTTGAGGACGTATTATTAAGTATTATGTTGTATTGGATAGATTCATGTGATTTGCGATACTTTGAAACTGCTCAGAATGTGGTAATTTTGACTTATTTCAAACTTTATATAACCGCAGATAGCGCTCTAAAATCACGAAATATGATGTTTTTGTGTCTGGATTCATACATATTATGAGGTCCTGGATAGGAATATGAACTTTTTGATTGTGAAAATCTGCGTGAAATGCGTGATTTCGACTTATTCCATAGTTTGTAAAACTGCAAATAGCATTCTAAAAACCCGAAAAACGATGTATTTGGTGCTAGATTCTGCCTTATAACTTTCGAAGCAAGATCTTGCTTCTAAGCAGATTTACAAAATCAAAAATTTCTCAACGAGACTCAAAAAAAAACGCTGATTACTCGCTGAAAACGCAAAATTTTGTGCATTTGATGACGAATTCATGCGTATCATGTTGTATTGGATAGATTTATGTGATTTGCGATACTTTGAAACTGCTCAGAATGTGGTAATTTTGACTTATTTCAAACTTCATATAACTGCGGATAGCGTTCTGAAAACGCGGAATATGATGTTTTTGTGGATAGATTTACCCAAGGAACACAACTTGGGTTTTAATCAGTTATATATACGTTTACACAACTTTTGTTACAACTTTTTAACCTTTCCTATACCTTTAATACAACTAAAATATGTTTGAATTGACGTCGGTATGACGTTTATAATAACTAAGTGGGAAATCTATACAACCGTACTAAATAGTTTCATTAACCGCTATATAACTTTTTTTGAAACTAATAAATTTATATATACCAGTCGCATACGTTACATAATAATCATACACATATTCTATTTAAAAACCTCAATATGACTGTCGTAATTATCAACATATAAGAGTAAATATAGCACACTTTTGAAACTTTTCAGTTTTACAATATATAAAACATAACTATCTGACATAATAAAGACATAGAAGAGTTTGTGTAATATTACAACTGTCAATATTCGTTGATAGAAATATAGTGAAGACATAATTAAAATGAAATTTAAAGAAATCTATTGCCGCAATTTCAAAAACAAACTTATTTTTATTGGAAAATCGTATATTTCACTTCTTATTTCACAAGTTATTGGCCTGCGATATATATAGAGAAATTAGAATATATTATATTTAGTTCTTTTGAAAAGATATCTTTATTTTTTACTTTTACTAATTATTGGCAATTTTATTCTGAATTTTGTAATACAAATCGTATGAGAGTTGAAAAATTATTGCAAAACCCATAAAATATTAGTTCCAAAATATATTCAAATTTATTTGCATCAAACTCTTCAAGATGGCTCCCAACATCCTGAACATTTATATGGCTTCTATAATACTGAAACTATTTGAAGATATAGTAACTTCGTAACATCTACTTTATATCTGATCTATTCATAATATCAATAGAGATATTTAGAAACTTTATTCAAACTATTATCAAACTGGTATGAAACTAGTGTCCTGAAGTTATTTACCAGTTGCACATAAGTGTTTGCAACTGCTATAAAACTGTGAACGAACTAATTGAACGACAGTTACTTAAAGGTTTAAGGGCCGTTTTTTGAAACTGCATATAAACGTTTTATTGAAACTCCGAAAAACTATGCCATAACTTGAAAAGTCGAAATAAGTCAAATTTTATGTTAGATTTCTGCCAGTCTTCAGCACTCTTGGAATAGTTCCATTATCATCACTGCATTGTATATCAAAATAATTATTTGATGCGGAAGAAATATTTGCGGATGCGACATTTTTAAAAGTAGATAAACTTGTGCTTTGAGGTTGTGTCTCATTACTAGTTTCATTTAACTTTTCATTATTACTTGATGATTTCACTTGACGGTATAATTTCACCTTTAGGTAATAGTCCGTAGTACATTCATATTGTCTTTTGATTTTATCACTCGTTCGAAGCATATTTGAACACACAAACTGAAATCCTAAAATATGTAAATTACGCAATACTCACAGATATTTTGATAGATGCTGTGACTGTACAACATCTCCTTTATATGTCGTGTTACTAACGTTGTATAATATTATACTTTTGAGAAAATGAACAACTGATATGAATTATAATATATAGAAACTTCACTATGACTCTAATACATATATATTTTTCAACTTCAATATAAAACTACTCAATAATACATATAAAAACTAAAGTTTATGTCGTTTCGAACACGTCTGATACTTTAGTATCAAAGACGTTATTCAATCTAGAAGTAAATACGTCAATAACACGTACATATAAGACGTTTTAATAACTTTTAAGCAACTACTATATCACATGATGATATACTTTAAGATTAAACCTTTGCAGTAACGTTCAAGCAACGAATGTAAAACTTTACAATAGATATTAACTTCTTAGTTTTATATTATCTTAAAATGTTGGTTGCAGTTACCACATGATAAGTCATAATATCTGCCTTATGACTTTGTGTTTCTTGGGCATGCATATTATGAGGTCCTGAATAGGAATATGAACTTTTTGATTGTGAAAATCTGCGCGGAAAAGCGTGATTTCGACTTATTCCAAAGTTTGAAAAACTGCAAATAGCACTCTAAAAACACGAAATATGATGTATTTGGTGCTAGATTCTGCCATATAACGCACTTTTGAAGCAAAATCTTGCTTTTGAGCAGATTTACAGAGTTAAAAATTTCTCAACGAGACTCAGAAAAAACGCTGATAACTCGTTGGAAACGCAAAATTTTGTGCATTTGAGGACGGATTAATGCGTATTATGTTGTACTGTATAGATTTATGTGACTTGCGATACTTTGAAACTGCTCAAAATGTGGTAATTTTGACTTATTTCAAACTTCATATAACTGCAGATAGCACTTTGAAAACACGAAATATGATGTTTTTGTGGATAGATTCATACATATTATGAGGTTCTGAATAGGAATATGAACTCTTTGATTGTGAAAATCCGCGCGGAGAAGCGTGATTTCGACTTATTCCAAAGTTTGTGAAACTGCAAATGGCACTCTAAAAACACGAAATATGATGTATTTGGTGCTAGATTCTGCCATATAACGTACTTTTGAAGCAAAATCTTGCTTTTGAGCAGATTTACAGAGTCAAAAATTTCTCAACGAGACCCAGAAAAAACGCTGATAACTCGTTGGAAACGCAAAATTTTGTGCATTTGAGGACAGATCAATGCGTATTATGTTGTACTGTATAGATTTATGTGACTTGCGATACTTTGAAACTGCTCAGAATGTGGTAATTTTGACTTATTTCAAAATTCATATAACTGCAGATAGCACTCAGGAAACACGAAATATGATGTTTTTGTGGATAGATTCATACATATTATGAGGTCCTGAATAGGAATATGAACTTTTTGATTGTGAAAATCTGCGCGGATAAGCGTGATTTTGACTTATTCCAAAGTTTGTGAAACTGCAAATAGCACTCTAAAAACACGAAATATGATGTATTTGGTGCTAGATTCTGCCATATAACGCACTTTTGAAGCAAAATCTTGCTTTTGAGCAGATTTACAGAGTCAAAAATTTCTCAACGAGACTCAGAAACAACGCTGATAACTCCCTGAAAACGCAGAATTTTGTGCATTTGAGGACGAATTCTTGCGTATTATGTTGCATTGGATAGATTTATGTGATTTGCGATACTTTGAAACTGCTCAGAATGTGGTAATTTTGACTTATTTCAAACTTCATATAACTGCAGATAGCACTCTGAAAACACGAGATATGATGATTTTGCTGATAAATTCATACAAATTATGGGGTCCTGAATAGGAATATGAACTTCTTGATTGTAAAAGTCTGCGCGGAGAAGCGTGATTTCAACTTATTCCAAAGTTTGTAAAACTGCGAATAGCACTTTGAAAACGCAAAATATGATGTATTTGGTGCTAGATTCTGCCATATAACGCATTTCTGAAGCAATATCTTGCTTCTGAGCAGATTTACAGAATCAAAAACTTCTCAACGAGACTTAAGAAAGACGCTGTTAACTCGCTGGAAAACAAAATTTTGTGCATTTGAGGACTGATTCATGCGTATTATGTTGTATTGGATACATTTATGTGATTTGCGATACTTTGAAACCGCTGAGAATGTGGTAATTTTGACTTATTTCAAACTTCATATAACTGCAGATAGCGCTCTGAAAACACGAGATATGATGTTTTTGTTGATGGATTCATACATATTATGAGGTCCTGAATAGGAATATGAACTTTTTGATTGTGAAAATCTGCGGGAAAAAGCGTGATTACGACTTATTCCAAAGTTTGTAAAACTGCAAATATCACCCTAAAAACACGGAGTATGATGTAATTGGTGCAATATTCTGCCACATAACGCATTTCTGGAGCAAAATCTTGTTTCTAAGCAGATCTACAGGATCAAAAATTTCTCAACGAGACTCAGAAAAAACGCTGATAACTCGCTGGGAACGCAGAATTTTGTGCATTTGAGGAAGGATTCATGCGCATTAGGTTGTGCTGGATAGATTTACGTGATTTGCGATACTTTGGAACCGCTGAGAAGGTAGTAATTTTGACTTATTCCAAACTTCATATAACTGCAGATAGCGCTCTGAAAACATGAGATATGATGTTTTTGTTGATAGATTCATACATATTATGAGGTCCTGAATGGGAATATGAACTTTTTGATTGTGAAAATCTGCGCGGAAAAGCGTGATCTCGACTTATTCCAAAGTTTGTGAAACTGCGAATAGCACACTAAAAACACGAAATATGATGTATTTGGTGCTAGATTCTGCCATATAACGCATTTCTGGGGCAAAATCTTGTTTTTGAGCAGATTTACAGAATCAAATATTTCTCAACAAGACTCAGAAGAAACGCTGATAACTCGCTGGAAACGCAAAATTTTGTGCATTTGAGGACGGTTTCATGCGTATTATGTTGTATTGGATAGATTTATGTGATTTGCGATACTTTGAAACCGCTGGGGATGTGGTAATTTCACTTATTTCAAACTTCATATAACTGCAGATAGCGCTCTGAAAACACAAGATATGATGTTTTTGTTGATGGATTCATACAAATTATGAGGTCCTGAATAAAAATGTTAACTTTTTGATTGTGAAGATCTCCGCGAAAAAGCGTGATTTCGACTTATTCCAAAGTTTGTAAAACTGCAAAAAGGCCTCTAAAAACACAAAATATGATGTATTTGGTGCTAGATTCGGCCATATAACGCATTTCTGAAGCAAAATCTTGCTTCTGAGCAGATTTACAGAATCAAAAATCTCTCAATGAGACTCAGAAAAAACGCTGATGACTCGCTGGAAACGCAAAACTTTGTGCATTCGAGGACGAATTCATGCGTATCATGATGTATCGGATAGATATATGTGATTTGCGATACTTTTAAACTGCTCAGAATGTGGTGATTTCGACTTATTTCAAACCTCATATAACTGCAGATAGTGCTCTGAAAACAAGAAATATGATGTTTTTGTGATTAGATTCGTACATATTATGAGGTCCTGAATTTTGACTCATTTCAAACTCCATATAACTGCAGATAGCGCTCTGAAAACACGATATATGATGTTTTTGTTGATAAATTCATACAAATTATGGGGTCCTGAATAGGAATATGATCTTTTTGATTGTGAAAATCTGCGCGAAAAAGCGTGATTTCGACTTATTCCAAAGTTTATAAAACTGCGAATAGCACTCTAAAGACACGGAATATGATGTATTTGGTGCTAGATTCTGCCATATAACGCATTTCTGAAGCAAAATCTTGCTTCTGAGAAGATTTACAGAATCAAAAATTTCTCAACGAGACCTAAAGAAAAACCCTGATAACTCGCTGGAAACGCAAAATTTGGTGCATTTGAGGACGGATTCATGCGTATTATGTTGTATTGGATAGATTTATGTGATTTGCGATACTTCAAAACTGCTCAGAATGTGGTAATTTTGACTTATTTCAAACTTCATATAACTGCAGATAGCGCTTTGAAAACACGTGGTATGATGTTTTTGTTGATGGATTTGTACATATTATGAGGTCCTGAATAGGAATATGAACTTTTTGATTGTGAATATCTGCGCGGAAAAGCGTGATTTCGACTTATTCCAAAGTTTGTAAAACTTCAAATAGCACCCTAAAAACACGAAATATGATGTATATGGTGCTAGATTCTGCCATATAACGCATTTCTGGAGCAAAATCTTGCTTCTGAGCAGATTTACAGAATCAAAAATTTCTCAACAAGACTCAGAAAGAACGCTGATAACTTGCTGGATACGCAAAATTTTGTGCATCTGAGGACGGATTCATGCGTATTATGTTGTATTGGATAGATTTATGTGATTTGCGATACTTTGAAACCGCTGAGAATGTGGTGATTTTGACCTAATTCAAACTTCATATAACTGCAGATAGCGCTCTGAAAACACAAGATATGATGTTTTTGTTTGATAGATTCATACAAATTATGAGGTCCTGAATAGGAATATGAACTTTTTGATTGTGAAAATCTGCGCGGCAGAGCGTGATTCCGACTAATTCCAAAGTTTGTAAAACTGCGGATAGCACTCTAAAAACACGGAATATGATGTACTTGGTGCTGGATTCTGCCATATAACGCATTTCTGAAGCAAAATCTTGCTTCTGAGCAGATTAACAAAATCAAAAATTCCTCAACGAGACTCAGAAAAAACGCTGATAACTTGCTGGAAACGCAAAATTTTGTGCATTTGGGGACGAATTCATGCGTATTATGTTGTATTGGAAAGATTTATGTGATCTGCGATACTCTGAGATCGCTGAGAATGTGGTAAATTTGACTTATTTCAAACTTCATATAACTACAGATAGCGCTCCAACAACACGAGATATGATGTTTTTGTTGATGGATTCATACATATTATGAGGTCCTGAATAGGAATATGAACTTTTTCATTGTGAAAATTTGCGCGGAAAAGCGTGATATCGACTTATTTCGGAGTTTGTAAAACTGCGAATAGCACACTAAAAACACGAAATATGATGTATTTAGTGCTAGATTCTGCCATATAACGCATTTCTGAAGCAAAATCTTGCTTCTGAGCAGATTTACAGCATCAAAAATCACTTAACGAGATTCAGAAAAAACGCTGATAACTTGCTGGAAACGCAAAATTTTGTGCATCTGAGGACGGATTCATGCGTATCATGTTGTATTGGATAGATTTATGTGATTTGCGATACTTTGAAACCGCTGAGAATGTGGTGATTTTGACCTGATTCAAACTTCATATAACTGCAGATAGCGCTCTGAAAACACAAGATATGATGTTTTTGTTTGATAGATTCATACAAATTATGAGGTCCTGAATAGGAATATGAACTTTTTGATTGTGAAAATCTGCGCGGCAGAGCGTGATTCCGACTAATTCCAAAGTTTGTAAAACTGCGGATAGCACTCTAAAAACACGGAATATGATGTATTTGGTGCTGGATTCTGCCATATAACGCATTTCTGAAGCAAAATCTTGCTTCTGAGCAGATTAACAAAATCAAAAATTCCTCAACGAGACTCAGAAAAAACGCTGATAACTTGCTGGAAACGCAGAATTTTGTGCATTTGGGGACGAATTCATGCGTATTATGTTGTATTGGATAGATTTATGTGATCTGCGATACTCTGAGATCGCTGAGAACGTGGTAAATTTGACTTATTTCAAACTTCATATAACTACAGATAGCGCTCCAAAAACACGAGATATGATGTTTTTGTTGATGAATTCATACATATCATGAGGTCCTGAATAGGAATATGAACTTTTTGATTGTGAAAATTTGCGCAAAAAAGCGTGATATCGACTTATTTCAGAGTTTGTAAAACTGCGAATAGCACACTAAAAACACGAAATATGATGTATTTAGTGCTAGATTCCGCCATATAACGCATTTCTGAAGCAAAATCTTGCTTCTGAGCAGATTTACAGCATCAAAAATTACTTAACGAGACTCAGAAAAAACGCTGATAACTTGCTGGAAACGCAAAATTTTGTGCATCTGAGAACGGATTCATGCGTATTATGTTGTATTGGATAGATTTATGTGATTTGCGATACTTTGAATCCGCTGAGAATGTGGTGATTTTGACCCAATTCAAACTTCATATAACTGCAGATAGCGCTCTGGAAACACAAGATATGATGTTTTTGTTTGATAGATTCATACAAATTATGAGGTCCTGAATAGAAATATGAACTTTTTGATTGTGAAAATCTGCGCGGCAGAGCGTGATTCCGACTAATTCCAAAGTTTGTAAAACTGCGGATAGCACTCTAAAAACACGGATTATGATGTATTTGGTGCTGGATTCTGCCATATAACGCATTTCTGAAGCAAAATCTTGCTTCTGAGCAGATTAACAAAATCAAAAATTCCTCAACGAGACTCAGGAAAAACGCTGATAACTTGCTGGAAACGCAGAATTTTGTGCATTTTGGGACGAATTCATGCGTATTATGTTGTATTGGATAGATTTATGTGATCTGCGATACTCTGAGATCGCTGAGAATGTGGTAAATTTGACTTATTTCAAACTTCATATAACTACAGATAGCGCTCCAAAAACACGAGATATGATGTTTTTGTTGATGGATTCATACATATTATGAGGTCCTGAATAGGAATATGAACTTTTTGATTGTGAAAATTGGCGCGGAAAAGCGTGATATCGACTTATTCCAGAGTTTGTAAAACTGCAAATAGCACAGTAAAAACACGAAATATGATGTATTTAGTGCTAGATTCTGCCATATAACGCATTTCTGAAGCAAAATCTTGCTTCTGAGCAGATTTACAGCATCAAAAATTACTTAACGAGACTCAGAAAAAACGCTGATAACTTGCTGGAAACGCAAAATTTTGTGCATCTGAGAACGGATTCATGCGTATTATGTTGTATTGGATAGATTTATGTGATTTGCGATACTTTGAAACCGCTGAGAATGTGGTGATTTTGACCCAATTCAAACTTCATATAACTGCAGATAGCGCTCTGGAAACACAAGATATGATGTTTTTGTTTGATAGATTCATACAAATTATGAGGTCCTGAATAGAAATATGAACTTTTTGATTGTGAAAATCTGCGCGGCAGAGCGTGATTCCGACTAATTCCAAAGTTTGTAAAACTGCGGATAGCACTCTAAAAACACGGAATATGATGTTTTTGGTGCTGGATTCTGCCATATAACGCATTTCTGAAGCAAAATCTTGCTTCTGAGCAGATTAACAAAATCATAAATTCCTCAACGAGACTCAGAAAAAACGCAGATAACTTGCTGGAAACGCAAAATTTTGTGCATTTGGGGACGAATTCATGCGTATTATGTTGTATTGGATAGATTTATGTGATCTGCGATACTCTGAGATCGCTGAGAATGTGGTAAATTTGACTTATTTCAAACTTCATATAACTACAGATAGCGCTCCAAAGACACGAGATATGATGTTTTTGTTGATGGATTCATACATATTATGTGGTCCTGAATAGGAATATGAACTTTTTGATTGTGAAAATCTGCGCGGAAAGGCGTGATTTCGACTTATTCCAAAGTTTGTAGAACTGCGAATAGCACTTTGAAAACACAAAATATGATGTATTTGGAGCTAGATTCTGCCATATAACGCATTTCTGAAGCAAAATCTTACTTCTGAGCAGTTCACAGAATCAAAAATTTCTCAACAAGACTCAGAAAAAACGCTAATAACTTGCTGGAAACGCAGAATTTTGTGCATTTGAGGACGGATTCATGCGTATTATGTTGTATTGGATAGATTTATGTGATTTGCGATACTTTGAAACCGTTGACAATGTGGTAATTTTGACATACTTCAAACTTCATATAACTGCAGATAGCGCTCTGAAAACACAAGATATGATGTTGTTGTTGATGGATTCATACATATTATGAGATCCTGAATAGAAATATTAACTTTTTGATTGTGAAAATCTGCGCGGAAAAGCGTGATTTCGATTTATTCCAAAGTTTGTAAAACTGCAAATAGCACTCTAAAAACACGAAATATGATGTATTTGGTGCTAGATTCTGCCATATAACGCATTTCTGAAGCAAAATCTTGCTTCTGAGCCGATTTACAGATTGAAAAATTTCTCAACAAGACTCAGAAAGAACGGTGATAACTCGCTGGAAACGCAAAATTTTGTGCATTTAAGGACGGATTCATGCGTATTATGTTGTATTAAATAGATTTATGTGATTTGCGATACTTGGAAACTGCTTAAAATATGATAATTTTGACTTATTTCAAACTTCATATAACTGCAGATAGCGCTCTGAAAACACGAGATATGATGTTTTTGTTGATGGATTCATACATATTATGAGGTCCTGAATAGGAATATGAACTCTTTGATTGGTCAAATTTGCGCGAAACAGCGTGTTTCCGACTCATTCCAAGGTTTGTAAAACTGCGAATAGCACACTAAAAACACGAAATATGATGTATTTGCTGCTAGATTCTGTCATATAACGCATTTCTGAAGCAAAATCTTGCTTCTGAGCAGATTTGCAGAATCAAAAATTTCTCAACAACACTCAGGAAAAACGCTGATAACTTGCTGGAAACGCAAAATTCTGTGCATTTGAGGACGGATTCATGCGTATTATGTTGTGCTGGATAGATTTATGTGATTTGCGATACTTTGGAACAGCTCAGAATGTGGTAATTTTGACTTATTTCAAACTTCATATAACTGCAGATAGCGCTCTGAAAACACGAGATATGATGTTTTTGCTGATAAATTCATACAAATTATGGGGTCTTGAATAGGAATATGAGCTTTTTGATTGTGAAAATCTGCGCGGAAAAGCGTGATTCCGACTTATTCCAAAGTTTGTAAAACTGCAAATAGCACTTTAAAAACACGAAATATGATGTATTTGGTGCTAGATTTTGCCATATAACGCATTTCTGAAGCAATATCTTGCTTCTGAGCAGATTTACGGAATCAAAAATTTCTCAACGAGACTTAAAAAAAACGCTGTTAACTCGCTGGAAACGCAAAATTTTGTGCATTTGAGGACTGATTCATGAGTATTATGTTGTATTGGATAGATTTATGTGATTTGCGATACTTTGAAACCGCTGAGAATGTGGTAATTTTGACTTATTTCAAACTTCATATAACTGCAGATAGCGCTCTGAAAACACAAGATATGATGTTTTTGTTGATGAATTCATACATATTATGAGGTCCTGAAAAGGAATATGAACTTTTTGATTGTGAAAATCTGCGCGAAAAAGCGTGATTTCGACTTATTCCAAAGTTTGTAAAACTGCAAATATCACCCTAAAAACACGGAATATTATGTATTTGGTGCTAGATTCTCCCACATAACGAATTTCTGGAGCAAAATCTTGTTTCTGAGCAGATTTACAGAATCAAAAATTTTTCAACGAGACTCGGAAAAAACGCTGATAACTCGCTGTGAACGCAAAATTTCGTGCATTTGAGGAAGGATTCATGCGTTTTAGGTTGTGCTGGATAGATTTACGTGATTTGCGAATTTTTGGAACCGCTGAGAATGTAGTGATTTTGACTTATTCCAAACTTCATATAACTGCAGATAGCGCTCTGAAAACATGAGATATGATGTTTTTGTTGATAGATTCATACATATTATGAGGTCCTGAATATGAATATGAACTTTTTGATTGTGAGAATCTGCGCGGAAAAGCGTGATCTCGACTTATTCCAAAGTTTGTGAAACTGCGAATAGCACACTAAAAACACGAAATATGATGTATTTGGTGCTAGATTCTGCCATATAACGCATTTCTGGAGCATAATCTTGTTTTTGAGCAGATTTACAGAATCAAATATTTCTCAACAAGACTCAGAAAAAACGCTGATAACTCGCTGGAAACGCAGAATTTTGTGCATTTGAGGACGGATTCATGCGTATTATGTTGTATTGGATAGATTTATCTGATTTGCGATCCTTTGAAACCGCTGAGGATGTGGTAATTTTACTTATTTCAAACTTCATATAACTGCAGATAGCGCTCTGAAAACACAAGATATGATGTTTTTGTTGATGGATTCATACAAGCTATGAGGTCCTGAATAGGAATGTGAACTTTTTGATTGTGAAGATCTCCGCGAAAAAGCGTGATTTCGACTTATTCCAAAGTTTGTAAAACTGCAAAAAGCCCTCTAAAAACACGAAATATGATGTATTTGGTGCTAGATTCAGCCATATAACGCATTTCTGGAGCAAAATCTTGCTTCTGAGCAGATTTACAGAATCAAAAATCTCTCAACGAGACTCAGAAAAAACGCTGATAACTCGCTGGAACCGCAAAATTTTGTGCATTTAAAACGAATTCATCCGTTGTATGTTGTATTGGATAGATTTATGTGATCTGCGATACTTCAAAACCGCTGAGAATGTGGTAATTTTGATTTATTCCAAACTTCATATAACTGCAGATAGCGCTCTACAAACACGGGATATGATGTTTTTGTTAATGGATTCATACATATTATGAGGTCCTGAATAGAAATATGAACTTTTTGATTGTGAAAATCTGCGCGGAAAAGCGTGATTCCGACTTATTCCAAAGTTTGTAAAACTGCAAATAGCACTCTAAAAAGACGAAATATGATGTATTTGGTGCTAGATTCTGCCATATATCGCATTTCTGAAGCAAAATCTGGCTTCTGAGCAGATTTACAGCATCAAAAATCACTTAACGAGACTCAGAAAAAACGCAAATAACTTGCTGGAAACGCAAAATTTTGTGCATCTGAGGACGGATTCATGCGTATTATGTTGTATTCGATAGATTTATGTGATTTGCGATACTTTGAAACCGCTAAGAATGTGGTAATTTTGACTTAATTCAAACTTCATATAACTGCAGATAGCGCTCTGAATACACGAGATATGATGTTTTTGTTTGATAGGTTCATACAAATTATGAGGTCCTGAATAGGAATATGAACTTTTTGATTGTGAAAATCTGCGCGGCAGAGCGTGATTTTGACTAATTCCAAAGTTTGTAAAACTACGGATAGCACTCTAAAAACACGGAATATGATGTATTTGGTGCTGGATTCTGCCATATAACGCATTTCTGAAGCAAAATCTTGCTTCTGAGCAGATTTACAGGATCAAAAATTTCTCAACGAGACTCAGAAAAAACGCTGATAACTCGCTGGAAACGCAAAATTTTGTGCATTTGGGGACGAATTCATGCGTATTATGTATTTATGTGATCTGCGATACTCTGAGATCGTTTAGAATGTGGTAAATTTGACTCATTTCAAACTTCATATAACTACAGATAGCGCTCCAAAAACACGAGATATGATGTTTTTGTTGATGGATTCATACATATTATGAGGTTCTGAATAGGAATATGAACTTTTTGATCTCGAAAATCTGCGCGGAAAGGCGTGATTTCGACTTATTCCAAAGTTTGTAAAACTGCAAATAGCACTCTAAAAACACGAAATATGATGTATTTGGTGCTAGATTCTGCCATATATCGCATTTCTGAAGCAAAATCTTGCTTCTGAGCAGATTTACAGCATCAAAAATTACTTAACGAGACTCAGAAAAAACGCTGATAACTTGCTGGAAACGCAAAATTTTGTGCATCTGAGGACGGATTCATGCGTATTATGTTGTATTCGATAGATTTATGTGATTTGCGATACTTTGAAACCGCTAAGAATGTGGTAATTTTGACTTAATTCAAACTTCATATAACTGCAGATAGCGCTCTGAAAACACGAGATATGATGTTTTTGTTTGATAGATTCATACAAATTATGAGGTCCTGAATAGGAATATGAACTTTTTGATTGTGAAAATCTGCGAGGCAGAGCGTGATTTCGACTAATTCCAAAGTTTGTAAAACTACGGATAGCACTCCAAAAACACGGGATATGATGTATTTGGTGCTGGATTCTGCCATATAACGCATTTCTGAAGCAAAATCTTGCTTCTGAGCAGATTTACAGGATCAAAAATTTCTCAACGAGACTCAGAAAAAACGCTGATAACTCGCTGGAAACGCAAAATCTTGTGCATTTGGGGACGAATTCATGCGTATTATGTATTTATGTGATCTGCGATACTCTGAGATCGCTTAGAATGTGGTAAATTTGACTTATTTCAAACTTCATATAACTACAGATAGCGCTCCAAAAACACGAGATATGATGTTTTTGTTGATGGATTCATACATATTATGAGGTTCTGAATAGGAATATGAACTTTTTGATTGTGAAAATCTGCGCGGAAAGGCGTGATTTCGACTTATTCCAAAGTTTGTAGAACTGCGAATAGCACTTTGAAAACACAAAATATGATGTAAAATAAAATTGAGGAATTACGGGAAGTAGTCGTGTTATGAAAAAAGTGGAATTAATAATTGTTTTCTATATGTTAAAATTCGAGATATTTGAGAAGAGTAGTATCAAAATGTAGCTGAAATTGTGGTCTACAAGATTTCATTAAATTTGGACTATTATAATATCACGTTCACTGCGGTAGATTTTTTTATGTTTTTCCCGATATGCGTTAAGGGACAATTGGTCCTCAAGAAATCTTTCCTATTATGCGGTTAGGGATCATGTAGTCCCTAAATTTTCGTTTCACCTAACTCCACATATTGGCATGAAACTCAACTAAAATAATGGTTTGAATGTTGGATAGCTTTCTATAGGTATCTATCTTCACTATATTGGCTCAGCAAAGAGACTGATGGTCCCTCATCGCATATAGAGATGACAAAAGTTTGAATTATTATTTTTCCATTATCAATCAAAGTAAAAATACAATCGTGATAGGATATCACATTTATTTCATAAAATTTTTATTATATTCTGCAAATTTTCAATATAAATAGCTAACAGAACATAATTATATAGCTCTAAAAGAAATACTAGATTTCAACTTTCAAGGTGAATTTTATTAAAACAAAATAAACATAACTTGGGATTGTTGGGACTGTCTGCATAGAAACTATTGTATTTTCTTTCTTCTTTCTGTGTCTTAACACTAGACATTTATTTTCGTAAAGTGTTTGCATTCTTGACATTTATTTTTTTTATTTACTCCTAGTCCATCCCATTTCGTGAATAAATGTCTTTATTTAGTTGTTTGCCTATTCAGATTGTGTCTAACTTCAGGTATTGTGAGTAAGATTGTGTTACAAACATGAATCAGTTTGTATGAATGTGAGGGACGATGGGCCCCTAATCGCAAGGAATCGAATATATTCACAATATACATGCTGGGAGGGACCAAAAGACCCTAACAAAATCAATGAAATATTCAACTGATACACGATATGCTCTTCACAAAGCTACATTTGACGACAAATTCAGCAAAATTTTGACAAAGTTATAGCTTTCGCAAAACAGAGAGTTTGCATGAAATATTGCCGCACTACAGGAAAGTCAAATGAGGGACAATTGGACCCTTAACGCAGTGAACGTGATATAGAGTGAATAGGTTTTACGATAGTTGTGTGAACCAATTTGATAATATAGGTTTTGAAGTGTATGTTTTACGCATAAACTTGTCTTTCTTAGTGCGTGGGAGGTGGATCTTACAATTAATTAGTAGAAACGAATAAAAAACTTTATAATTTTATTCTAGCGGGACTTGGAATGATTTCAAAATGGTTGAAAATAAATGTGCGAAGTGTAAGAAATTAACAAACAATGAGACGGATGAAATAAAGTGTAATGGATCATGCGGTAATATTTACCATTACAAATGTCTGGAATTGAATAAAAATTGTTTTGATTGTATAGTAGCTTTCAAACAAATAAAATATATCTGCGAGAAATGTGAAAATGATCCTATCATGATGCTAGGTGAAAATGTAAAATTACTGATGGATTATGTATACAAGATGGATCTGAAAATACAGTTGCATGATGATAAATTAGCTGATATAAATAGCGCAATAACTAAGACGCAAGAAAAATCAGAGGAAGTTCATAATATTTTGAACGCGAGAGGCAATGAGAATATGGAGAGAACGTATGCGGAAAAAGTAAAAGATAATAATAAATGGATAGAGGTTAAAACAAGAAATAAAGATTTAAAAAAATAGCGAAATGAAGAAGGCAGTTAAAAGTAATATACACCCATCAGAAATTCCAGTGAACAGTATTAAAAGTGGAGGAAAAGTTTCAATTTTATTAGAGTGCAATAGTGAAGAAATAAAATTGGATGTAATAGAAGAAGTGAAAACTAAATTGGGAGCAGAATATGTTGTCAGCGATTTAAAATTGAAAAATCCAAGACTTCAGATTTTTGGAATAGAAAAGGAATATGATGATAACGATAGAATATTAACAGACTTGAAAAAACAAAATACAATGCTACAAAAATCGGATATTAAGATCATGAAAAGATTCAATGATTAGTTCAACGATGTGAATATAATTGTTGAAACTGATGCAGAAACATTAAAAAATATCAGGCAGAATGATATGAAATTAAATATTGGTTGGAAGAAATGCCATGTTAAAGGAACTGTACCTATATTTAGATGCTTTAAATGCTGGAAATTTAACCATACTGCTGATAAATGCGAAGCGAAAGAAGAAAGCTGTGGAAAATGTGCAGAAATCGGACAAAGCGACAAAAATTTTAGTAGACCTGTGGAATGTAAGAATTGTGTAACAACAAATCAGATTTTGAAATTGAATTTAGACACAGAACATTGCGCTTGGAGTAACGAGTGTGCTGTTTTCAAGAGGAGAATTGTTGAATATCAGAGTAAAGTAAAATACCAATAGCAATTACAGAATTAACAGGGATTCCAAGTTCTGTATTTAAATGTGCAAGGAGCTCTAAACAATTGGGAAATTATTGAAGTTATGACTCTGGAGAATAATCCAGATATTTTATTGCTGAGTGAGACACATGTTACTGATAATATTCTTGATGTAGAAGTTGCGTTACCTGGATACAATATGCTCAGGGTGAATTCTGATACAAGACATACAGGTGGAGTCAACATATATGTATAAAATGACATGAAGTATAAAATAATATCTAGAATAGCGAAAAAATCTGAATATTGGATGGCATGCATAAAACTGAAAATTGGTACTCAATCATGGTCAATTGCAGTTGTTTATCGTTCACCTAGCGCAAGTAAAGCTGAATTTTTGAATGTGTTTGAAGACTGGTGTGAGAATATAGCTGAAACATCAAACTTTGTTCTAATAGCAGGAGACTTTAATATAGATTTATTGTTGAATTCTACTTACAGTAGACAATTTGGAAGAATTATATCATCGTTGAATTTGAATCAACTTATAAAAGTGCCAACAAGGATTACTAAAAACTTTGAAACGTTGATAGATCCAGTACTGTCTAATAGCGATGCAAATATAACAGTAACGATTGAAGAAGACTTGGAAATATCAGATCATGAAACTATAAGAATAAATATAAACCAACAACTTCACAAAAAGGAACTCGTAAAAACACAATGGTTGCAAGGATATAATAAATCAGAATTCATTAATAACTTGGATAAGCTCAATATCAATGGATTACTTGAAAAGCAAGAGAACATTACCAGTGAGTTTTTGAATTTATTTAGAATTGCTCTTAGTAATTTTATCAAACAAAAAGCCATACCGGTTGAAAATAATGTCAAATGGAATAATCCGAATTTAAATAATTTGAAACAGGAGAAGATTAGATTATACAAGAAATCAAAATTTACAGAGCTAGAGGAAGACTGGAATAGTTATAAACTGTGTAGAAATAAATATGTACAGCTATCAAGAAAAGAAAAGAATTTATGGTTTCAAAATAAATTGGATCAAGCAGAATCAAACCCTAGAGAAACTTGGAAAGTATCGAAGAGCTTAGTAGGTAATAACAAACAGAATATAATTAACTGCATAGAAACAAATACTCATACGGTCATCAATAATAAGGAAATGGCAAAAAGTCTCAACACTTATTTTGTTGAAAGTATTCAGCAGTTGAATGAAAGTATAAAACCAAATAGGAATGATATGCAATCATACTATCATGAATTCACAAATAAGTGCGTTAATAGCTCCTTCAAACTAAAAGATACCAACTTGAGTGAATTAGAAACAATACTAAAATCTATGAATAATAAAAAAGATATTGATCTGATAAACCGCGAAATGCTCGCAGATACGTGGACAGTAACAGGAAGTATTTTGCTGCATATTGTAAACATATCAATGAAAAAAGGCAATGTGCCGGATGAGCTGAAATGTGCTACGGTCGTACCAGTTCCTAAAATCTCAGGATCAATAAAATGTGAAGAATTCAGACCTATAAATAATGTGAGTGTTGTAGAAAAAGTTTTAGAATTGTGCGTTAAGAAGCAGTTGATGGAGTTTATTAACAGCAACAACATTCTTGCTGAAGAACAATCTGGCTACAGAGAAAAACATTCTTGTGAGACAGCTTTGAATTTTGTTTTAAATGATTGGAAAACTGAGTTAAATAAGAATAAAAAGATAATTGCCGTGTTTTTAGATTTCAAGAGAGCGTTCGAGACTGTAGACAGAGAATTATTAGTTGAAAAATTAGGGTATTATGGTATTGAAGGCAATGCGCTTGATTGGTTTGAAAGCTATCTACATAATAGGAAACAGAAAACAAGGGTAAATGGAGAAGAATCTGATGTTGTTAACATTGATATTGGGGTACCACAAGGAACCGTATTGGGAGCACTATTATTTTCATTATATATAAATGATATAATTCATGCAGTCAAATTTTGTAAAATAAAATTGTTTGCGGATGATACGCTACTATATATAGCTACAGATTCAATTGACGAGGGAATGGACAAAATAAAATCTGATGTCAATAGCTTATTAGACTGGTTAAGTTACAATAAGTTGGAAATTAATATTAAGAAAACAAAGTATATGATCATTAGTACAAAAAATGAAGACATTCAAAAATTAGTGACAAAAGAAGGTGAAATTGAACAGGTGTCAATGATAAAATATTTAGGAGTTATTATTGATTATAGATTAAGCTTTAATGAGCACATAGACTATATATGCAAAAAAATGGCTAAAAAAATATATTTCCTACAAAGAATTAGAAACAAAATGAACTACATTCAAGCGATAAGGATTAATAAATCAATCATAGCACCACATATAGATTTTTGCGCTACAATACTTTTTCTTTGTAATAACTCTCAATTACACAGAATGCAGAAGCTCCAAAACCGGGCAATGAGGTGCATATTAAAAGTCAATAAATTAACTAGCACAAAACTTATGTTAACCACTCTTCAATGGTTGAGTATAAAACAGAGAATATATTTTCCAAGTCTCATTTTTATATTTAAAACTAAAAATAGAATACTCCAAAGTTATTTGAGCAAAGATATCGTTTTTGTAGGAGATTGCCATAATTACGACTTACGTAATAAAGGTGATATTAAATTACCTAAAATGTTGAAAGCTTGTACTCAGAATTGTTTAGTATATAAAGGTTTTCAGATATTCAATAACTTAAGTGATGAAATTAAGAATCTGAGCAATGTAAAAACTTTTGAAAGAGAATGTAGCAAATATGTAAGGAATAATGTGAATAAACTTTATATTTGGTACAAAACTATCGCTTATATTCCATTGTAAAATGATTATTATATTCAAATATTTATTGTTCAATGTAATAGCATTTCAGCTAAATAAATACTTTTATTATTATTATTATTTGGAGCTAGATTCTGCCATATAACGCATTTCTGAAGCAAAATCTTACTTCTAAGCAGATTCACAGAATCAAAAATTTCTCAACAAGACTCAGAAAGAACGGTGATAACTCGCTGGAAACGCAAAATTTTGTGCATTTGAGGACGGATTCATGCGTATTATGTTGTATTGGATAGATTTATGTGATTTGCGATACTTGGAAACTGCTTGAAATGTGATAATTTTGACTTATTTCAAACTTCATATAACTGCAGATAGCGCCCTGAAAACACGAGATATGATGTTTTTGTTGATGGATTCATACATATTATGAGGTCCTGAATAGGAATATGAACTCTTTGATTGGTCAAATCTGCGCGAAACAGCGTGTTTCCAACTTATTCCAAGGTTTGTAAAACTGCGAATAGCACACTAAAAACACGAAATATGATGTATTTGGTGCTAGATTCTGCCATATAACGCATTTCTGGAGCAAAATCTTGCTTCTGGGCAGATTTGCAGAATCAAAAATTTCTCAACAACACTCAGGAAGAACGCTGATAACTTGCTGGAAACGCAAAATTCTGTGCATTTGAGGATGGATTCATGCGTATTATGTTGTGCTGGATAGATTTATGTGATTTGCGATACTTTGAGACCGCTGAGAATGTGGTAATTTTGACTTATTTCAAACTTCATATAACTGCAGATAGCGCTCTGAAAACACGAGATATGATGTTTTTGTTGATGGATTCATACATATTATGAGGTCCTGAAAAGGAATATGAACTTTTTGATTGTGAAAATTTGCGCGGAAAAGCGTGATTTCGACTTATTCCAGAGTTTGTAAAACTGCGAATAGCACACTAAAAACACGAAATATGATGTATTTGGTGCTAGATTCTGCCATATAACGCATTTCTGAAGCAAAATCCTCCTTCTAAGCAGAATTACAGAATCAAAAATTTCTCAACAAGACTCAGAAAAAACGCTGATAGTTCGCTGGAAACGCGAAATTTTGTGCATTTGAGGACGGATTCATGCGTATTATGTTGTATTGGATAGATTTATGTGATTTGCGATACTTAGAAACCGCTGAGAATGTGGTAATTTTGACTCATTCCAAACTTCATATAACTGCAGATAGCGCTCTGAAAACACGAGATATGATGTTTTTGTTGATGAATTCATACATATTATGAGGTTCTGAATAGAAATATGAACTCTTTGATTGTGAAAATCTGCACGGAAAAGCGTGATTCCGACTTATTCCAAAGTTTGTAAAACTGCGAATAGCACACTAAAAACACGAAATATGATGTATTTGGTGCTAGATTCTGCCATATAACGCATTTCTGAAGCAAAATCTTGCTTCTGAGCAGATTTCCAGAATCAAAAATTTCTCAACGAGACTCAGAAAAAGCGCTGATAACTCGCTGGAAACGCAAAATTTTGTGCATTTGAGGACGGATTCATGCGTATTATCTTGTATTGGATAGATTAAGTGATTTGCGATACTTTGAAACCGCTGAGAATGTGGTAATTTTACTTAATTAAAACTTCATATAACTGCAGATAGCGCTTTGAAAACACGAGATATGATGTTTTTGTCGATGGACTCATAAAAAATAATGAGGTCCTGAATAGGAATATGAGTTTTTTGATTGTGAAAATCAGCGCGGAAACGCGTGATTTCGACTTACTCCAAAGTTTGTAAAACTGCGAATAGCACTCTAAAAACACAAAATATGATGTATTTGGTGCTAGATTCTGCCATATAACGCATTTCTGAAGCAGAATCTTGCTTCTGAGCAGATTTACAGAATCAAAAATTTCTCAACGAGAATCAGAAAAAACGCTGATAATACGCTAGGAACGCAAAATTCTGTGCATTTGAGGACGGATCCATGCGTATTATGTTATATTGGACAGACTTATGTGATTTGCGATACTTTGAAACCGCTGAGAATGTGGTAATTTTCACTTATTTCATCTTCATATAACTGCAGATAGCGCTGTGAAAACACAAGATATGATGTTTTTGTTGATGGATTCATACATATTATGAGGTCCTGAATAGGAATATGTACTTTTTGATTCTGAAAATCAGCGCGAAAAAGAGTGATTTCGACTTATTCCAAAGTTTGTAAAGCTGCAAATAGCACTCTAGAAACACAAAATATGATGTATTTGGTGCCAGATTCTGCCATTTAACGTATTTCTGGAGCAAAATCTTGATTCTGAGCAGATTTACAGAATCAAAAATTTCTCAACGAGACAGAAAAAACGCTGATCACTCGATGGAAACGCAAAATTCTGTGCATTTGAGGACGGATTTATGCGTATTATGTTGTATTGAATAGATTTATATGATTCGCGATACTTTGAAACCGCTGAGAAAGTGGTAATTTTACTTATTTCAAACTTCATATAATTGCAGATAGCGCTGTGATAACACGAGATATGATGTTTTTGTTGATGGATTCATACATATTATGAGGTCCTGAATAGGAATATGAACTTTTTGATTGTGAAAATCTGCGCGGAAAAGCGTGATTTTGACTTATTCCAAAGTTTGTAAAACTGCGAATAGCACACTAAAAACACGAAATATGACGTATTTGGTGCTAGATTCTGCCATGGAACGCATTTCTGAAGCAAAATCTTGTTTCTGAGCAGATTTACAGAATCAAAAATCTCTCAGCAAGACTCAGAGAAAACGCTGATAACTCGCTAGAAACGCAAAATTTTGTGCATTTGAGGACGGATTCATGCGTATTATGTTGTATTGGATAGATTTATGTGATTTGCGATACTTTGAAACCGCTGAGAATGTGGTAATTTTGACTCATTTCAAACTTCATATAACTGCTGATAGCGCTCTGAGAACACGAGATATGATCTTTTTGTTGATGAATTCATACATATTACGAGGTTCTGAATAGGAATATGAACTTTTTGATTGTAAAAATCTGCGCGGAAAAGCGTGATTTCGACTAATTTCAAAGTTTGTAAAACTGCAAATAGCACTCTAAAAACACGAAAAATGATGTATTTGATGCTAGATTCTGCCATATAACGCATTTCTGAAGCAAAATCTTGCTTCTGAGCAGATTTACAGAATCAAAAATTTTTCAACGAGACTCAGAAAAAACGCTGATAACTCGCTGGAAACGCAAAATTTTGTGCATTCGAGGACGGATCCATGCGTATTATGTTGTATTGGATAGATTTATGTGATTTGCGATACTTTGAAACCGCTGAGAATGTGGTAATTTTGACTTATTTCGAACCTCATATAACTGCAGACAGCGCTGTGAAAACACGAGATATTATGTTTTTGTTGATGGATTCATACATATTATGAGGTCCTGAATAGGAATGAACTTTTTGATTGTGAAAATCTGCGCGGAAAAGCGTGATTTCGACTTATTCCAAAGTTAGTAAAGCTGCAGATAGCACTCTAAAAACATTAAGTATGATGTATTTGGTGCCAGATTCTGCCATATAACGCATTTCTGAAGCAAAATCTTGCTTCTGAGCAGATTTACAGAATTAAACATATCTCAACGAGACTCAGAAAAAACGCTGATGACTCGTTGGGAACGCAAAATTTTGTGCATTTGAGGACGGATTCATGCGTATTATGTTGTATTGGATAGATTTATGTGATTTGCGATACTTTGGAACTGCTCAGAATGTGGTAATTTTGACTTATTTCAAACTTCATATAACTGCAGATAGCGCTCTGAAAACACAAGATATGATGTTTTTGTTGATGGATTCATACATATTATGAGGTCCTGAATAGGAATATGAACTTTTTGATTGTGAAAATCTGCGCGGGAAAAGCGTGATTTTGACCTACTCCAAAGTTTGTAAAACTGTGAATATCACACTAAAAACACGAAATATCATGTATTTGGTGCTAGACTCTGCCATATAACGCATTTCTGAAGAAAAATCTTGTTTCTGAGCAGATTTACAGAATCAAAAATTTCTCAACGAGACTCAAAAAAACGCTGATAACTTGCTGGAAACGCAAGATTTTGTGCATTTGAGGACGGATTCATGCGTATTATTCTGTATTGGATAGATTAATGTGATTTGCGATACTTTGAGACCGCTGAGAATGTGGAAATTTTGACTAATTTCAAACTCCATATAACTGCAGATAGCGCTCTGAAAACACGGGGACCATGATGTTTTTGTTGATGGATTCATACATACTATAAGGTCCCGAATAGGAATATGAACTTTTTGATTGTGAAAATCTGCACGGGAAAGCGTGATTTCGACTTATTTCAAAGTCTGTAAAACTGCAAATAGCACTCTAAAAACACGAAATATGATGTATTTATTATTTCAAACTTCATATAAATGCAGAGAGCGCTCTGAAAACACGAGATATGATGTTTTTGTTGATGGATTCATACATATCATGAGGTACTGAATAGGAATATGAACTCTTTGATTGTTAAAATCTGCGCGAAACAGCGTGTTTTCGACTTATTCCAAAGTTTGTAAAACTGCAAATAGCACTCTAAAAACACGAAAAATGATGTATTTGATGCTAGATTCTGCCATATAACGCATTTCTAAAGCAAAATCTTGCTTCTGAGCAGATTTACAGAATCAAAAATTTTTCAACGAGACTCAGAAAAACGCGGATAACTCGCTGGAAACGCAAAATTTTGTGCATTCGAGGACGGATCCATGCGTATTATGTTGTATTGGATAGATTTATGTGATTTGCGATACTTTGAAACCGCTGAGAATGTGGTAATTTTGACTTATTTCGAACCTCATATAACTGCAGACAGCGCTGTGAAAACACGAGACATTATGTTTTTGTTGAGGATTCATACATATTATGAGGTCCTGAATAGGGATGAACTTTTTGATTGTGAAAATCTGCGCGGAAAAGCGTGATTTCGACTTATCCCAAAGTTAGTAAAGCTGCAGATAGCACTCTAAAAACACGAAGTATGATGTATTTGGTGCCAGATTCTGCCATATAACGCATTTCTGAAGCAAAATCTTGCTTCTGAGCAGATTTACAGAATTAAACATATCTCAACGAGACTCTGATGACTCGTTGGGAACGCAAAATTTTGTGCATTTTGAGGACGGATTTATGCGTATTATGTTGTATTGGATAGATTTATGTGATTTGCGATACTTTGGAACTGCTTAGAATGTGGTAATTTGACTTATTTCAAACTTCATATAACTGCAGATAGCGCTCTGAAAACACAAGATATGATGTTTTTGTTGATGGATTCATACATATTATGAGGTCCTGAATAGAAATATGAACTTTTTGATTGTGAAAATCTGCGCGGAAAAGCGTGATTTTGACTTACTCCAAAGTTTGTAAAACTGTGAATATCACACTAAAAACACGAAATATGATGTATTTGGTGCTAGACTCTGCAATATAACGCATTTCTGAAGAAA
Organism: Dromius quadrimaculatus; assembly: GCA_963989225.1. Classification (NCBI taxonomy): domain Eukaryota; kingdom Metazoa; phylum Arthropoda; class Insecta; order Coleoptera; family Carabidae; genus Dromius; species Dromius quadrimaculatus. Next base: position 26,743 of record CAXDIG010000382.1, read on the forward strand.
AATCTTGTTTCTGAGCAGATTTACAGAATCAAAAATTTCTCAACGAGACTCAATAAAAATGCTGATAACTTGCTGGAAACGCAAGATTTTGTGCATTCAAGGGACGGATTCATGCGTATTATGTTGTATTGGATAGATTTATGTGATTTGCGATACTTTGAGACCGCTGACAATGTGGAAATTTTGACTTATTTCAAACTCCATATAACTGCAGATAGCGCTCTGAAAACACGGGACATGATGTTTTTGTTGATGGATTCATACATACTATAAGGTCCTGAATAGGAATATGAACTTTTTGATTGTGAATATCTGCGCGGAAAAGCGTGATTTCGACTTATTCCAAAGTCTGTAAAACTGCAAATAGCACTCTGAAAACACGAAATATGATGTATTTGGTGCTAGATTCTGCCTATATTGCATTTCTGAAGCAAAATCTTGGTTCTGAGCAGATTTACAGAATCAAAAATTTCTCAACGAGACTCAAAAGAAACACTGATAACTCGCTGGAAACGCAAAATTTTGTGCATTTGAGGACGGATTTCATGCGTATTATGTTGTATTGGATAGATTTATGTGATTTGCGATACTTTGAAACTGCTCAAAATGTGATAATTCTGACTTATTTCAAACTTCATATAACTGCAGATAGCGCTCTGAAAACACGGGATATGATGTTTTTGTTGATGGATTCATACATATCATGAGGTACTGAATAGGAATATGAACTCTTTGATTATTAGAATTTGCGCGAAACAGCGTATTTTCGACTTATTCCAAAGTTTGTAAAACTGCGAATAGCACACTAAAAACACGAAATATGATGTATTTGGTGCTAGATTCTGCCATATAACGCATTTTCTGAAGCAAAAATCTGCTTCTAAGCAGAATTACAGAATCAAAAATTTCTCAACAAGACTCAGAAAAAACGCTGATAACTCGCTGGAAACGCAAAATTTTTGTGCATTTGAGGACGGATTCATGCGTATTATGTTGTATTGGATAGATTTATGTGATTTGCGATACTTAGAAACCGCTGAGAATGTGGTAATTTTGACTCATTTCAAACGTCATATAACTGCAGATAGCGCTCTGAAAACACGAGATATGATGTTTTTGTTGATGAATTCATACATATTATGAGGTTCTGAATAGAAATATGAACTCTTTGATTGTGAAAATCTGCGCGGAAAAGCGTGATTCCGACTTATTCCAAAGTTTGTAAAACTGCGAATAGCACACTAAAAACACGAAATATGATGTATTTGGTGCTAGATTCTGCCATATAACGCATTTCTGAAGCAAAATCTTGCTTCTGAGCAGATTTCCAGAATCAAAAATTTCTCAACGAGACTCAGAAAAAGCGCTGATAACTCGCTGGAAACGCAAAATTTGTGCATTTGAGGGACGGATTCATGCGTATTATCTTGTATTGGATAGATTAAGTGATTTGCGATACTTTGAAACCGCTGAGAATGTGGTAATTTTACTTAATTAAAACTTCATATAACTGCAGATAGCGCTTTGAAAAACACGAGATATGATGTTTTTGTCGATGGACTCATTAAAAAATAATGAGGTCCTGAATAGGAATATGAGTTTTTTGATTGTGAAAATCAGCGCGGAAACGCGTGATTTCGACTTACTCCAAAGTTTGTAAAACTGCGAATAGCACTCTAAAAACACAAAATATGATGTATTTGGTGCTAGATTCTGCCATATAACGCATTTCTGAAGCAGAATCTTGCTTCTGAGCAGATTTACAGAATCAAAAATTTCTCAACGAGAATCAGAAAAAAACGCTGATAATACGCTAGGAACGCAAAATTCTGTGCATTTGAGGACGGTTCCATGCGTATTATGTTATATTGGACAGACTTATGTGATTTGCGATACTTTGAAACCGCTGAGAATGTGGTAATTTTCACTTATTTCATCTTCATATAACTGCAGATAGCGCTGTGAAAACACAAGATATGATGTTTTTGTTGATGGATTCATACATATTATAAGGTCCTGAATAGGAATATGAACTTTTTGATTCTGAAAATCAGCGCGAAAAGAGTGATTTCGACTTATTCCAAAGTTTGTAAAGCTGCAAATAGCACTCTAGAAACACAAAATATGATGTATTTGGTGCCAGATTCTGCCATTTAACGTATTTCTGGAGCAAAATCTTGATTCTGAGCAGATTTACAGAATCAAAAATTCTCAACGAGACAGAAAAAACGCTGATCACTCGATGGAAACGCAAAATTCTGTGCATTTGAGGACGGATTTATGCGTATTATGTTGTATTGAATAGATTTATGTGATTCGCGATACTTTGAAACCGCTGAGAAAGTGGTAATTTTTACTTATTTCAAACTTCATATAATTGCAGATAGCGCTGTGATAACACGAGATATGATGGTTTTGTTGATGGATTCATACATATTATGAGGTCCTGAATGAGAATATGAACTTTTTGATTGTGAAAATCTGCGCGGAAAAGCGTGATTTTGACTTATTCCAAAGTTTGTAAAACTGCGAATAGCACACTAAAAACACGAAATATGACGTATTTGGTGCTAGATTCTGCCATGGAACGCATTTCTGAAGCAAAATCTTGTTTCTGAGCAGATTTACAGAATCAAAAATCTCTCAGCAAGACTCAGAGAAAACGCTGATAACTCGCTAGAAACGCAAAATTTTGTGCATTTGAGGACGGATTCATGCGTATTATGTTGTATTGGATAGATTTTATGTGATTTGCGATACTTTGAAACCGCTGAGAATGTGGTAATTTTGACTCATTTCAAACTTCATATAACTGGCTGATAGCGCTCTGAGAACACGAGATATGATGTTTTTGTTGATGAATTCATACATATTACGAGGTTCTGAATAGGAATATGAACTTTTTGATTGTAAAAATCTGCGCGGAAAAGCGTGATTTCGACTAATTTCAAAGTTTGTAAAACTGCAAATAGCACTCTAAAAACACGAAAAATGATGTATTTGATGCTAGATTCTGCCATATAACGCATTTCTGAAGCAAAATCTTGCTTCTGAGCAGATTTACAGAATCAAAAATTTTTCAACGAGACTCAGAAAAAACGCTGATAACTCGCTGGAAACGCAAAATTTTGTGCATTCGAGGACGGATCCATGCGTATTATGTTGTATTGGATAGATTTATGTGATTTGCGATACTTTGAAACCGCTGAGAATGTGGGTAATTTTGACTTATTTCGAACCTCATATAACTGCAGACAGCGCTGTGAAAACACGAGATATTATGTTTTTGTTGATGGATTCATACATATTATGAGGTCCTGAATAGGAATGAACTTTTTGATTGTGAAAATCTGCGCGGAAAAGCGTGATTTCGACTTATTCCAAAGTTAGTAAAGCTGCAGATAGCACTCTAAAAACATTAAGTATGATGTATTTGGTGCCAGATTCTGCATATAACGCATTTCTGAAGCAAAATCTTGCTTCTGAGCAGATTTTACAGAATTAACATATCTCAACGAGACTCAGAAAAAACGCTGATGACTCGTTGGGAACGCAAAATTTTGTGCATTTGAGGACGGATTCATGCGTATTATGTTGTATTGGATAGATTTATGTGATTTGCGATACTTTGGAACTGCTCAGAATGTGGTAATTTTGACTTATTTCAAACTTCATATAACTGCAGATAGCGCTCTGAAAACACAAGATATGATGTTTTTGTTGATGGATTCATACATATTATGAGGTCCTGAATAGGAATATGAACTTTTTGATTGTGAAAATCTGCGCGGAAAAGCGTGATTTTGACCTACTCCAAAGTTTGTAAAACTGTGAATATCACACTAAAAACACGAAATATCATGTATTTGGTGCTAGACTCTGCCATATAACGCATTTCTGAAGAAAAATCTTGTTTCTGAGCAGATTTACAGAATCAAAAATTTCTCAACGAGACTCAAAAAAACGCTGATAACTTGCTGGAAACGCAAGATTTTGTGCATTTGAGGACGGATTCATGCGTATTATTCTGTATTGGATAGATTAATGTGATTTGCGATACTTTGAGACCGCTGAGAATGTGGAAATTTTGACTAATTTCAAACTCCATATAACTGCAGATAGCGCTCTGGAAACACGGGACATGATGTTTTTGTTGATGGATTCATACATACTATAAGGTCCCGAATAGGAATATGAACTTTTTGATTGTGAAAATCTGCACGGGAAAGCGTGATTTCGACTTATTTCAAAGTCTGTAAAACTGCAAATAGCACTCTAAAAACACGAAATATGATGTATTTATTTATTTCAAACTTCATATAAATGCAGAGAGCGCTCTGAAAACACGAGATATGATGTTTTTGTTGATGGATTCATACATATCATGAGGTACTGAATAGGAATATGAACTCTTGATTGTTAAAATCTGCGCGAAACAGGCGTGTTTTCGACTTATTCCAAAGTTTGTAAAACTGCAAATAGCACTCTAAAAACACGAAAAATGATGTATTTGATGCTAGATTCTGCCATATAACGCATTTCTAAAGCAAAATCTTGCTTCTGAGCAGATTTACAGAATCAAAAATTTTTCAACGAGACTCAGAAAAAACGCGGATAACTCGCTGGAAACGCAAAATTTTGTGCATTCGAGGACGGATCCATGCGTATTATGTTGTATTGGATAGATTTATGTGATTTGCGATACTTTGAAACCGCTGAGAATGTGGTAATTTTGACTTATTTCGAACCTCATATAACTGCAGACAGCGCTGTGAAAACACGAGACATTATGTTTTTGTTGATGGATTCATACATATTATGAGGTCCTGAATAGGGATGAACTTTTTGATTGTGAAAATCTGCGCGGAAAAAGCGTGATTTCGACTTATCCCAAAGTTAGTAAAGCTGCAGATAGCACTCTAAAAACACGAAGTATGATGTATTTGGTGCCAGATTCTGCCATATAACGCATTTCTGAAGCAAAATCTTGCTTCTGAGCAGATTTACAGAATTAAACATATCTCAACGAGACTCTGATGACTCGTTGGGAACGCAAAATTTTGTGCATTTGAGGACGGATTTATGCGTATTATGTTGTATTGGATAGATTTATGTGATTTGCGATACTTTGGAACTGCTTAGAATGTGGTAATTTTGACTTATTTCAAACTTCATATAACTGCAGATAGCGCTCTGAAAACACAAGATATGATGTTTTTGTTGATGGATTCATACATATTATGAGGGTCCTGAATAGAAATATGAACTTTTTGATTGTGAAAATCTGCGCGGAAAAGCGTGATTTTGACTTACTCCAAAGTTTGTAAAACTGTGAATATCACACTAAAAACACGAAATATGATGTATTTGGTGCTAGACTCTGCAATATAACGCATTTCTGAAGAAAAATCTGTTTCTGAGCAGATTTACAGAATCAAAAATTTCTCAACGAGATTCAATAAAAATGCTGATAACTTGCTGGAAACGCAAGATTTTGTGCATTCAAGGACGGATTCATGCGTATTATGTTGTATTGGATAGATTTATGTGATTTGCGATACTTTGAGACCGCTGACAATGTGGAAATTTTGACTTATTTCAAACTCCATATAACTGCAGATAGCGCTCTGAAAACACGGGACATGATGTTTTTGTTGATGGATTCATACATACTATAAGGTCCTGAATAGGAATATGAACTTTTTGATTGTGAATATCTGCGCGGGAAAAGCGTGATTTCGACTTATTCCAAAGTCTGTAAAACTGCAAATAGCACTCTGAAAACACGAAATATGATGTATTTGGTGCTAGATTCTGCCCTATATTGCATTTCTGAAGCAAAATCTTGGTTCTGAGCAGATTTACAGAATCAAAAATTTCTCAACGAGACTCAAAAGAAACACTGATAACTCGCTGGAAACGCAAAATTTTGTGCATTCGAGGACGGATTCATGCGTATTATGTTGTATTGGATAGATTTATGTGATTTGCGATACTTTGAAACTGCTCAAAATGTGATAATTTTGACTTATTTCAAACTTCATATAACTGCAGATAGCGCTCTGAAAACACGGGATATGATGTTTTCGTTGATGGATTCATACATATCATGAGGTACTGAATAGGAATATGAACTCTTTGATTATTAGAATTTGCGCGAAACAGCGTATTTTCGACTTATTCCAAAGTTTGTAAAACTGCGAATAGCACACTAAAAACACGAAATAGTATGTATTTGGTGCTAGATTCTGCCATATAACGCATTTCTGAAGCAAAATCTTGCTTCTAAGCAGAATTACAGAATCAAAAATTTCTCAACAAGACTCAGAAAAAACGCTGATAACTCGCTGGAAACGCAAAATTTTGTGCATTTGAGGACGGATTCATGCGTATTATGTTGTATTGGATAGATTTATGTGATTTGCGATACTTAGAAACCGCTGAGAATGTTGTAATTTTGACTCATTTCAAACTTCATATAACTGCAGATAGCGCTCTGAAAACACGAGATATGATGTTTTTGTTGATGAATTCATACATATTATGAGGTTCTGAATAGAAATATGAACTCTTTGATTGTGAAAATCTGCGCGGAAAAGCGTGATTCCGACTTATTCCAAAGTTTGTAAAACTGCGAATAGCACACTAAAAACACGAAATATGATGTATTTGGTGCTAGATTCTGCCATATAACGCATTTCTGAAGCAAAATCTTGCTTCTGAGCAGATTTCCAGAATCAAAAATTTCTCAACGAGACTCAGAAAAAGCGCTGATAACTCGCTGGAAACGCAAAATTTTGTGCATTTGAGGACGGATTCATGCGTATTATCTTGTATTGGATAGATTAAGTGATTTGCGATACTTTGAAACCGCTGAGAATGTGGTAATTTTACTTAATTCAAACTTCATATAACTGCAGATAGCGCTTTGAAAACACGAGATATGATGTTTTTGTCGATGACTCATAAAAAATAATGAGGTCCTGAATAGGAATATGAGTTTTTTTATTGTGAAAATCAGCGCGGAAACGCGTGATTTCGACTTACTCCAAAGTTTGTAAAACTGCGAATAGCACTCTAAAAACACAAAATATGATGTATTTGGTGCTAGATTCTGCCATATAACGCATTTCTGAAGCAGAATCTTGCTTCTGAGCAGATTTACAGAATCAAAAATTTCTCAAAGAGAATCAGAAAAAAACGCTGATAATACGCTAGGAACGCAAAATTCTGTGCATTTGAGGACGGTTCCATGCGTATTATGTTATATTGGACAGACTTATGTGATTTGCGATACTTTGAAACCGCTGAGAATGTGGTAATTTTCACTTATTTCATCTTCATATAACTGCAGATAGCGCTGTGAAAACACGAGATATGATGTTTTTTTTGATGGATTCATACATATTATGAGGTATTGAATAGGAATATGAACTTTTTGATCTGAAAATCAGCGCGAAAAAGAGTGATTTCGACTTATTCCAAAGTTTGTAAAGCTGCAAATAGCACTCTAGAAACACAAAATATGATGTATTTGGTGCCAGATTCTGCAATTTAACGTATTTCTGGAGCAAAATCTTGATTCTGAGCAGATTTACAGAATCAAAAATTTCTCAACGAGACAAAAAAAACGCTGATCACTCGATGGAAACGCAAAATTCTGTGCATCTGAGGACGGATTTATGCGTATTATGTTGTATTGAATAGATTTATGTGATTCGCGATACTTTGAAACCGCTGAGAAAGTGGTAATTTTACTTATTTCAAACTACATATAATTGCAGATAGCGCCTGTGATAACACGAGATATGATGTTTTTGTTGATGGATTCATACATATTATGAGGTCCTGAATAGGAATATGAACTTTTTGATTGTGAAAATCTGCGCGGAAAAAGCGTGATTTTGACTTATTCCAAAGTTTGTAAAACTGCGAATAGCACACTAAAAACACGAAATATGACGTATTTGGTGCTAGATTCTGCCATGGAACGCATTTTCTGAAGCAAAATCTTGTTTCTAAGCAGATTTACAGAATCAAAAATCTCTCAGCAAGACTTAGAGGAAACGCTGATAACTCGCTAGAAACGCAAAATTTTGTGCATTTGAGGACGGATTCATGCGTATTATGTTGTATTGGATAGATTTATGTGATTTGCGATACTTTGAAACCGCTGAGAATGTGGTAATTTTGACTCATTTCAAACTTCATATAACTGCTGATAGCGCTCTGAGAACACGAGATATGATGTTTTTTGTTGATGAATTCATACATATTACGAGGTTCTGAATAGGAATATGAACTTTTTGATTGTAAAAATCTGCGCGGAAAAGCGTGATTTCGACTAATTTCAAAGTTTGTAAAACTGCAAATAGCACTCTAAAAACACGAAAAATGATGTGTTTGATGCTAGATTCTGCCATATAACGCATTTCTGAAGCAAAATCTTGCTTCTGAGCAGATTTACAGAATCAAAAATTTTCCAACGAGACTCAGAAAAAACGCTGATAACTCGCTGGAAACGCAGAATTTTGTGCATTCGAGGACGGATCCATGCGTATTATGTTGTATTGGATAGATTTATGTGATTTGCGATACTTTGAAACCGCTGAGAATGTGGTTAATTTTGACTTATTTCGAACCTCATATAACTGCAGACAGCGCTGTGAAAACACGAGATATTATGTTTTTGTTGATGGATTCATACATATTATGAGGTCCTGAATAGGAATGAACTTTTTGATTGTGAAAATCTGCGCGGAAAAGCGTGATTTCGACTTATTCCAAAGTTAGTAAAGCTGCAGATAGCACTCTAAAAACATTAAGTATGATGTATTTGGTGCCAGATTCTGCCATATAACGCATTTCTGAAGCAAAATCTTGCTTCTGAGCAGATTTACAGAATTAAACATATCTCAACGAGACTCAGAAAAAACGCTGATGACTCGTTGGGAACGCAAAATTTTGTGCATTTGAGGACGGATTCATGCGTATTATGTTGTATTGGATAGATTTATGTGATTTGCGATACTTTGGAACTGCTCAGAATGTGGTAATTTTGACTTATTTCAAACTTCATATAACTGCAGATAGCGCTCTGAAAACACAAGATATGATGTTTTTGTTGATGGATTCATACATATTATGAGGTCCTGAATAGGAATATGAACTTTTTGATTGTGAAAATCTGCGCGGAAAAGCGTGATTTTGACCTACTCCAAAGTTTGTAAAACTGTGAATATCACACTAAAAACACGAAATATCATGTATTTGGTGCTAGACTCTGCCATATAACGCATTTCTGAAGAAAAATCTTGTTTCTGAGCAGATTTACAGAATCAAAAATTTCTCAACGAGACTCAGAAAAAACGCTGATAACTTGCTGGAAACGCAAAGATTTTGTGCATTTGAGGACGGATTCATGCGTATTATTTTGTATTGGATAGAATAATGTGATTTGCGATACTTTGAGACCGCTGAGAATGTGGAAATTTTGACTAATTTAAAACTCCATATAACTGCAGATAGCGCTCTGAAAACACGGGACATGATGTTTTTGTTGATGGATTCATACATACTATAAGGTCCCGAATAGGAATATGAACTTTTTGATTGTGAAAATCTGCACGGGAAAGCGTGATTTCGACTTATTTCAAAGTCTGTAAAACTGCAAATAGCACTCTAAAAACAGGAAATATGATGTATTTATTTATTTCAAACTTCATATAACTGCAGAGAGCGCTCTGAAAACACGAGATATGATGTTTTTGTTGATGGATTCATACATACCATGAGGTACTGAATAGGAATATGAACTCTTTGATTGTTAAAATCTGCGCGAAACAGCGTGTTTTTCGACTTATTCCAAAGTTTGTAAAACTGCGAATAGCACAATAAAAAACACGAAATATGATGTATTTGGTGCTAGATTCTGCCATATAACGCATTTCTGAAGCAAAATCTTGCTTCTAAGCAGAATTACAGAATCAAAAATTTCTCAACGAGACTCAGAAAAAACGCTGATAACTCGCTGGAAACGCGAAATTTTGTGCATTTAAGGACGGATTCATGCGTATTATGTTGTATTGAATAGATTTATGTGATTTGCGATACTTTGAAACCACTGAGAATGTGGTAATTTTGACTCATTTCAAACTTCATATAACTGCAGATAGCGCTCTGAAAACACGAGATATGATGTTTTTGTTGATGAATTCATACATATTATGAGGTTCTGAATAGAAATATGAACTCTTAGATTGTGAAAATCCGCGCGGAAAAGCGTGATATCGACTTATTCCAAAGTTTGTAAAACTGCGAATAGCACACTAAAAACACGAAATATGATGTATTTGGTGCTAGATTCTGCCATATAACGCATTTCTGAAGCAAAATCTTGCTTCTGAGCAGATTTTCAGAATCAAAAATTTCTCAACGAGACTCAAGAAAAAGCGCTGATAACTTGCTGGAAACGCAAAATTTTGTGCATTTGAGGACGGATTCATGCGTATTATGTTGTATTGGATAGATTAAGTGATTTGCGATACTTTGAAACCGCTGAGAATGTGGTAATTTTACTTAATTCAAACTTCATATAACTGCAGATAGCGCTCTGAAAACACGAGATATGATGTTTTTGTCGATGGACTCATGAAAAAT
>CAXDIG010000383.1:0-21823 GCA_963989225.1 Dromius quadrimaculatus
GCTCAGAATCAAGATTTTGCTTCAAAAGTGCGTTATATGGCAGAATCTAGCACCAAATACATCATATTTCGTATTTTTAGAGTGCTGTTTGCAGTTTTACAAACTTTGGAATAAAACGAGATCACGCATTTCCGCGCAGATTTTTATGATCAAAAAGTTCATATTCCTATTCAGGACTTTATATTATGTATGAATCTATCGACAAAAACATCATAGTTTGTGTTTTCAAAGCGCTATCTGCAGTTATATGAAGTTTGGAATAAGTCAAAATTACCACATTCTGAGCAGTTTCAAAGCATTGCAAATCACATAAATCTATCTAGTTCAACATAATACGCATGAATTCGTCCTCAAATGCACAAAATTTTGCGTTTCCAGCGAGTTATCAGCGTTTTTTCTGAGTCTTGTTGAGAAATTCTTGACTTTGTAAATTTGCTCAGAAGCATGATTTTGCTTCAAAAGTTCGTTATATGGCAGAATCTAGCACCAAATACATCATATTTCGTGTTTTTAGAATGCTATTTGCAGTTTACACACTTTGGAATAGGTTGGAATCACGCTTTTCCGCGCAGATTTTCACAATCAAAAAGTTTATATTCCTACTCAGGACCTCATAATATGTTTGGATCAATCGACAAAAACATCATATTTCGTGTTTTCAGAGCGCTATCTGCAGTTATATGAAGTTTGAAATAAGTCAAAATTACCACATTCTGAGCAGTTTCAAACGATCGCAAATCACATAAATCTATCCAATACAACATAATACGCATGAATCCGTCCTCAAATGCACAAAATTCTGCGTTTCCAGCAAGTTATCAGCGTTTTTTCTGAGTCTCGTTGAGAAATTTTTGACTCTGTGAATCTGCTCAGAAGTATGATTTTGCTTCGAAAGTGCGTTATATGGCAGAATCTAGCACCAAATACATCATATTTCGTGTTTTTAGAGTGCTATTTGCAGTTTTACAAACTTTGGAATAAATCGAAATCACGCTATTCCGCGCAGATTTTCACAATCAAAAAGTTAATATTCCTATTCAGGACCTTATAGTATGTATGAAGCTATCGACAAAAACATCATACTTCGTGTTTTCAGAGCGCTATCTGCAGTTATATGAAGTTTGAAATATGTCAGAATTACTACATTCTGAGCAGTTTCAAATTATCGCAAATCACATAAATCTATCCAATACAACATAATACGCATGAACCCGTCCCCAAATGCACAAAATTTCACGTTTCCAGCGAGTTATCAGCGTTTTTCTGAGTCTCGTTGAGAAATTCTTGACTCTGTAAATCTGCTGAGAAGCAAGATTTTGCTTCAAAAAAGCGTTATATGGCAAAATCTAGCACCAAATACATCATATTTCGTGTTTTCAGAGTGCTATTTGCAGTTTTACAAACTTTGGAATAAGTCGAAATCACGCATTTCCGCGCTGATTTTCACGATCTAGAAGTTCATATTCCTATTCAGGACCTCATAATATGTATGAATCTATCGACAAAAACATCATATTCCGTGTTTTCAAAGCGCTATCTGCAGTTATATGAAGTTTGCAATAAGTCAAAATTACCACATTCTGAGCAGTTTTAAAGCATTGCAAATCACATAAATCTATCCAATACAACATAATACGCATGAATCCGTCATCAAATGCACAAAATTTTGCGTTTCCGGCGAGTTATCAGCGTTTTTTCTGGGTCTCGTTGAGGAATTTTTGACTCTGTAAATCTGCTCAGAAGTATGATTTTGCTTCAAAAGTGCGTTATATGGCAGAATCTAGCACCGAATACATCATATTTCGTGTTTTTAGAGTGCTATTTGCAGTTTTACAAACTTTGGAATAAGTCGAAATCACGCTTTTCCGCGCAGATTTTCACAATCAAAAAGTTCATATTCCTATTTAGGACCTCATAATATGTATGAATCAATCGACAAAAACATCATATTTCGTGTTTTCAGAGCGCTATCTGCAGTTATATGAAGTTTGAAATAAGTCAAAATTTCCACATTCTGAGCAGTTTCAAACCATCGCAAATCACATACATCTATCCAATACAAAATAATACGCATGAATCCGTCATCAAATGCACAAAATTTTGCGTTTCCAGCGAGTTATCAGCGTTTTTCCTGAGTCTAGTTGAGAAATCTTTGACTCTGTAAATCTGCCCAGAAGCATAATTTGGTTTCAAAAGTGCGTTATATGGCAAAATCTAGCACCAAATACATCATATTTCGTGTTTTTAGAGTGCTATTTGCAGTTTTACAAACTTTGGAATAAGTCGAAATCACGCTTTTCCGCGCATATTTCCACAATCAAAATGTTCATATTCGTATTCAGGACCTCATGATATGTATGAATCAATCGACAAAAACATCATATTTCGTGTTTTTAGAGCGCTATCTGCAGTTATATGAAGTTAGAAATAAGTCAAAATTACCTCATTCTGAGCAGGTTCAAAGTATCGCAAATCACATAAATCTATCCAATATAACATAATACGCATGAATCCGTCCTCAAATGCACAAAATTTTGCGTTCCCAGCGTGTTATCAGCGTTTTCTCTAAGTTTTGAAATAATGTAATATGTCACGATATTCATGCATTTTTAACGCAGAATATGCCTGATCGCAAAATTGATTAGTTGTTGGCTAAGATATAGAATGATTTCATCATATAATTGTTATGAAGAAATCGATTCTTATAATCAATGGATATTTTATTCATGATGTTTCTCTGTTGTGGATGAATTAAGTACTGAAGATTGAATGAAGTTTGAAATATGTCAAGTATAGTTTAGCTGGTACATGTGGTAAATATTCAACAATACACGAGTATTTATTCAAATTTTAAATATTGTTTAGTAATATTTTAGTTTATGCTATTCTCACATCTCTTTCAATTGAATAAATTTGAGTTGAAGACTTGATGAACCCAGCCAATCGAACATTTTGCTTGCGTCAACAATGAAACAAGCAATAATCAACTGATTATAATATTACGATGATGGAGCCATCAATCAATATTTTGTACTTGCTGAAAGATATAAATCATACATCACTTAATGATCTTAAATAACTTCGTTTTTGAGGTTATGTAGAGGATAATTCTACTAGAAGCGGCATTGAGCTGATGAAACACACTAAGCTTGGGTGAGAACGATGATAAAAATATCGATTATCATTTATTTTGAAAAATGTAAATTATAACATATTACTGAAATAAACTGTACGTAAATATTCTGTATAATATATATCATTTTATTACAATATCAAAAGTCACTCATTTCTTATTTAGTGTGGATGTTCCTATTCAATTGGTATACAAAATTGGATATGAAATATTTTCTTGATGACAAGTGCATTGGGGAGAGTAGCAAATCTCAGTGGCTCTGAAACTTTGATCTGTAGTTTTTGACATCTTATAGTCTAGGCTCTAATGTTGATTCATTTCATGAGCTAATGTTTTGATACGTAGTATAGGCAATTCTGATGTATGCACTAGAGACTAGAGTGTGATTGTTGGAGTCATGAGTTCATTATTGTACACAACAAACATAGCCCATATGGACTACAGAAGATAAGTATCTGAATAATGCTTTTTTCAAATGATTCTCTTCTTGAAGAAGTCTTCAATAATAGCGTTGTACGAATTACTCAATTCAAACATTTTTGCTCTCTTTGCGTTTCAAATTAGTAAATCAGACATGGATATATATATATATATATATATATATATATATATATATATATATATATATATATATATATATATATATATATATATATATATATATATATATATATACATATATTGCAAGGACCATGAGATCTTAAACTGAAAATTGAAACGTGCATCACTGCTACTAATGGTACATTTTAGGACTAAATTCCAATAACCCATAGATAAGACCCTTGTAAGAATAGACATATACGAACAAGATTTTAGAACCAAATCAATTCATCTACTTACATACAGGCCTGTCAAATTGTTGAATATCAACGAGATTCATGGCTTTTTGGATATTCTTTGCCTCAAATTGTACAATTTTATTAAACGTCGACAAAATATATCTTTGTATTTAAAAACTACAAATACGATAAAATGGTAGATGACGTGAATGAAGATAAAACGAAATAAGAATTATTGGTTAGAACTTCCAATTTAATAATAATCGTTAATCTCGATGAGAAAAATCATATATGGGATTGGAAAAAATTAATTTCTCGAAAAATGTAGGAGACACATGATATGGATAGATTCAGTGCTTTATTCTCAGATTATACGTATTTAAGAAAAAGTTTTTGCGGAAAATGTTGATAGATGATACGGGTTGCTGCAAGGGAAATTTAACTGTTGTAATCAGCTGATTTTAATGAATGTCATTGGAACAATCAACACAGACATCTATTCCAACAGTTGGTAACATTGTTAGGTGTGACGTTGACGCTCGGGTGCGCGTGCGCAGGCGCGTGCGTAAGAAAGAGTGGATAGAGATATTTTGTAAGAGACAGATATTATTTTTCTTTTAGTGTTTGTTCATAATATCTGTTATTGGAATATATTGTAATTGTGAAGAACAAGAGTTTTTTGTTGGATATTGGGGAATTGGACGACGAGTAGTCAGATGATACAACAGCTGTCAACATTTTCATTGCTACATTCATCAATTTCATTATTTTGATCAATTCCTTAATATTGTATTTTATTGAATAGGCACTTTGAACAACTAATATTGATTTAATGAATAATTTTACTGTTCTCATCAACAGAACTGCAACAGCAATTTCTTTGTTATAATCAACAAGCCATTATTTTCATCAACATTGGTATTGTTATAATTGGTAGTTTGGACGTTTTAGTTACCTTATACTGTTGTTTTAATACTACGACCAAATTGTGTACTCAAATCCATAATTTTATTGTTGGAATAAATGATTTGATTGTTGTATTCGATAATATTTTTATTATGATCACATGACTCTTCCAAACTAGTATTGTTATTGTAGTGGTTATCATGATCTTATAATCAACAATAATTCCTGAGTAGAAATCATCGATTGTAGATTATCACGGGCAACAATCATTTGTTGTGATCAACTCAATTTTGACTTTAATCGTGAAGTAATTGTTAATTCATGAGATAAACGATAAAAACCTACTGAAAATTATTGTTGTCATTCACTCAATTCTAATTGTGATCTTTGGTTGATTGTTGCAATCGATGGACTGACTATTAATTGGATATCGTATTATTGGTATAATCAAGAAAAAATGCTATGTATAAGTCATTATCAACAATTTATAATTGGGATCACCTTCTCTTCCATTGCTTCTGACAAAATATTGTTTTAATCAGTCCATCTTCTGTGGTGATCAACCAGCAATGATTTATTGATGAGGATGAGCAAAGACTTGTTGCAATCGGTTGCAAACTGATAGCTGTGATCATTCAATGATCACTGAAGTGAAATAAATTGTTGGCATCAATATCAATTTCAGAATACAAAGCGTAAATGATTCTCGCCATCTCGTCGCTAATCCTTAAAGGTAATGAAATCGATGATTTTCTCAAGGATTAATACCTAAATATGATTGGAGACTGTCAATCAATATAATCACGGGCAGAGAAAAGTGTAGTCATATAATATGAAGCAGGGGAATTACGTGAGCTCAATTCACATCCGGGATTGATCTTGCCAAAGAAGAATTCTTGTCAGAGAGGCGGTAAATATTTGGAGCTGCGACGCCTAGAGTCTCTGTAAATCGTGGAGAAGTTGGGATCAATAATTTTTCCCAAGATAAATACATGAAATAACATTGGGTATTGTCTATAAAAAAGAGTGAAATCACCCAGAAATATAATATGAAGCAGGAAAATTCTGTAGGCTGAAATTATAATTGGAACCAATATTATCAAGAAATTATTTTTGCCGGAGGCGGTTCACATATAAAGCCGCGAAGCCTAGCGCTTAGACCCGCGAAGCATGTCGAGGCGCTAGTGTATGAATCTATCGACAAAAACATCATATTTCGTGTTTCCAGAGCGCTATCTGGAGTTATATGAAGTTTGAAATAAGTCAAAATTACCACATTCTGAGCAGTTTAAAAGTATCGCAAATCACATGAATCTATACAATACAACATAATACGCATGAATCCCTTCTCAAATGCACAAAATTTTGCGTTTCCAGCGAGTTATCAGCGTTTTTTCTGAGTCTCGTTGAGAAATTTTTGACTCTGTAAATCTGCTCAAAAGCATGATTTTGCTCCAAAAGTGCGTTATATGGAAGAATCAATCACCAAATACATCATATTTTGTGTTTTTAGGGTGCTATTTGCAGTTTAACAAACTTTGAAATGAGTAGAAATCACGCTTTCCCACGCAGATTCTCACAATTCATGTTCTTATTCAGGACCTCATGATATGTATTAATCAATCGACAAAAACATCATATTTCGTATTTTCAGAGCGCTATCTGCAGTTATATGAAGTTTGAAATAAGTCAAAATTACCGCATTCTGAGCAGTTTCAGAGCATTGCAAATCACATAAATCTATCCAGTACAACATAATACGCATGAATTCGTCCTCAAATACACAAAATTTTGCGTTTTTAGCGAGTTATCAGCGTTTTTTCGGAGTCTCGTTGAGAAATTTTTGACTCTATAAATCTGCTCAGAAGCAAGATTTTGCTTCAAAAGTGCGTTATATGACAAAATCTAGCACCAAATACATCATTTTTCTTGTTTTTAGAGTGCTATTTGCAGATTTACAAACTTTGAGATAATTCGAAATCACGCTTTTCCGCGCAGATTTTCACAATCAAAAAGTTCATATTCCTATTCAGGACCTTATAACATGTATGAATCAATCGACAAAATATCATATTTCCTGTTTTCAGAGCGCTATCTGCAGTTATATGAAGTTTGAGATAAGTCAAAATCACAACATTCTGAGCACTCTCAAAGTATTGCAGATCGCATAAATCTATCCAATACAACATAATACGCATGAATCCGTCCCCAAATGCACAAAATTTTGCGTTTCCAGCAAGTTATCAGCGTTTTTCCTGTCTTGTTGAGAAATTTTTGACTCTGTAAATCTGCTCAGAAGCAAGATTCTGCTTCAAAAGTGCGTTATATGGCAGAGTCTAGCACCAGATGCATCATATTTTGTGTTTTTAGAGTGCTATTCGCAGTTTTACAAACTTTGGAATGAGTCGAAATCACGCTTCTCCGCGCAGATTTTCACAATCAAAAAGTTCATATTCCTTCTCAGGACCTCATAATATGTATGAATCAATCGACAAAAACATCATATTTCGTGTTTCCAGAGCGCTATCTGCAGTTATATGAAGTTTGGAATAAGTCAAAATTACCACATTCTGAGTAGATTGAAAGTATCGCAAATCACATAAATCTATCCAATACAAAAAAATACGCATGAATCCGTCCTCAAATGCAGAAAATTCTGCGTCTCCAGCGAGTTATCAGCGTTTTTTCTGAGTCTTGTTGACAAATTTTTGACTCTGTTAATCTGCTCAGAAGCAAGATTTTGCTTTGAAAGTGCGTCATATGGCAAAATCTAGCACTAAATACATCATATTTCGTGTTTTTAGAGTGCTTTTTGCAGTTTTACAAACTTTGGAATAAGTCAAAATCACGCTTTTCCGCGCAGATTTTCACAATCAAAAAGTTCATATTCCTATTCAAGACCTCATAATATGTATGAATCAATCGACTAAAACATCATATTCCGTGTTTCAAGAGCGCTATTTGCAGTTATATGAAGTTTGAAATAAGTCAAAAAACCAAATTCTGAGCAGTTTCAAAGTATCGCAAATCATATAAATCTATCCAATACAACCTAATACGCATGGATTCCTCCTCAAATGCACAAAATTCTGCGTTCACAGCGAGTTATCAGCGTTTTTTCTGAGTCTCGTTGGAAAATTTTTGACTCTGTAAATCTGCTCAGAAGGAAGATTTTGCTTCAAAAGTGCGTTATATGGCAGAATCCAGCACCAAATACATCATATTTCGTGTTTTTAAAGTGCTATTTGCAGTTTTACAAACTTTGGAATAAGTCGAAATCACGCGTTTCCGCGCAGATTCTCACGATCAAAAAGTTCATATTTCTATTCTAGACCTCATAAAATGTATGAATCAATCGACAAAAACATCATATTTTGTGTTTTCAGAGCGCTATCTGCAGTTATATGAAGTTTGAAATAAGTCAAAATTACCACATTCTGAGCAGTTTCAAAGTATCGCAAACCACATAAATCTATCCAATACAACATAATACGCATGATTCCGTCCTCAAATACACAAAATTCTGCGTTTCCAGCGAGTTATCAGCGTTATTTCTGAGTCTCGTTGAGGAATTTTAGACTCTGTGAATCTGCTCAGAAGCAAGGTTTTGCTTCAAAAGTGCGTTATATGGCAGAATCTAGCACCAAATACATCATATTTCGTGTTTTTAGAGTGCTATTTACAATTCTACAAACTTTGGAATAAGTCGAAATCACGCTTTTCCGCGCAGATTTTCACAATCATAAAGTTCATATTCCTATTCAGGACCTCATAATATGTTTGAATCAATCGACAGAAACATCATATTCCGTGTTTTCTAAGCGCTATCTGCAGTTATATGAAGTTAGAAATAAGTCAAAATTACCACGGTTTAAAAGTATCGCAAATCACATAAATCTATTCTATACAACATAATACGCAAGAATCCGTCCTCAAATGCATTATATTTTGCGTTCCAGCGAGTTATCAGCGTTTTTTCTGAGTCTCGTTGAGAAATTTCTGACTCTGTAAATATGCTCAGTTGCCAGATTTTGCTTAAAAAGTGCGTTATATGGCAAAATCCAGCACCAAATACATCATATTTCGTGTTTTTAGAGTGCTTTTTACAGTTTTGCAAACTTTGGAATAAGTCAAGATTACGCTTTTCCGCGCAGATTTTTACAATCAAAAAGTCCTTTTCCTATCCTGGACCTCATAATATGTATGGATCAATCGACGAAAACATCATATTTCGTGTTTTCAGAGCGCTATCCGCAGTTATATGAAGTTTGAAATAAGTCAAAATTACCACATTTTGAGCAGTTTCGAAGTATCGCAAATCACATGAATCTATCCAATACAACATAATTCGCATGAATCCGTCCTCAAATGCACAAAATTTTGCGTTTCCAGCGAGTTATCAGCGTCTTTTCTGAGTCTCGTTGAGAAATTTTTGACTCTGTAAATCTGCGCAGGAAGAAGATTTTGCTCCAAAAGTGCACTATATGGCAGAATCTAGCACCAAATACATCATATCTCGTGTTTTTAGAGTGCTATCTGCAGTTTTAAAAACTTTGGAGTAAGTCGAAATCACGCTTTTCTGCGCAGATTATCACGATCAAAAAGTTTATATTCCTATTCAGGACCTCATAATATGAATAAATCAATCGACAAAAACATCATATTTCGTGATTTCAGAGCGCTATTTGCAGTTATATGAAGTTTGAAATAAGTCAAAATTACCACATTCTGAGTAGTTTCAAAGTATCGCAAATCACATAAATCTATCCAATACAAAAAAATACGCATGAATCCGTCCTCAAATGCAGAGAATTTTGCGTTCCCAGCGAGTTATCAGCGTTTTTTCTGAGTCTCGTTGAGAAATTTCTGACTCTGTAAATCTGCTCAGAAGGAAGATTTTGCTCCAAAAGTGCGTTATATGGCAGAATCTAGCACCAGATACATCATATTTAGTGTTTTCAGAGTGCTATTTGCAGTTCTACAAACATCGGAATAAGTCGAAATCACGCTTTTCCGCGCAGATTTTCACGATCAAAAAGTTCATATTCCTATTCAGGACCTCATACCATGTATGAATCAATCGACAAAATATCATATTTCCTGTTTTCAGAGCGCTATTGCAGTTATATGAAGTTCGAAATAAGTCAAAACTAGAACATTCTGAGCACTCTCAAAGTATCGCAGATCACATAAATCTATCTAACACAACATAATACGCATGAATCCGTCCTCAAATGCACAAAATTTTGCGTTTCCAGCAAGTTATCAGCGTTTTCCCTGTCTCGTTGAGAAATTTTTGACCCTGTTAATCTGCTCAGAATCAAGCTTTTGCTTCAAAAGTGCGTTATATGGCAGAGTCTAGCACCAGATGCATCATATTTTGTGTTTTTAGAGTGCTATTTGCAGTTTTACAAACTTTGGAATAAGTCGAAATCACGCTTTTCCGCGCAGATTTTCACAATCAAAAAGTTTATATTCCTTCTCAGGACCTCATAATATGTATGAATCGATCGACAAAAACATCATATTTCGTGTTTTCAGAGCGCTATCTGCAGTTATATGAAGTTTGGAATAAGTCAAAATTACCACATTCTGAGTAGATTCAAAGTATTGCAAATCACATAAATCTATCCAATACAACATAATACGCATGAATCCGTCCTCAAATGCACAAAATTTTGCGTTTCCAGCGAGTTATCAGCGTCTTTTCTGAGTCTCGTTGAGAAATTTTTGACTCTGTAAATCTGCGCAGGAAAAAGATTTTGCTCCAAAAGTGCACTATATGGCAGAATCTAGCACCAAATACATCATATTTCGTGTTTTTAGAGTGCTATCTGCAGTTTTAAAAACTTTGGTGTAGGTCGAAATCACGCTTTCCCGCGCAGATTATCACGATCAAAAAGTTTATATTCCTATTCAGGACCTCATAATATGTATAAATCAATCGACAAAAACATCATATTTCGTGTTTTCAGAGCGCTATCTGCAGTTATATGAAGTTTGAAATAAGTCAAAATTACCACATTCTGAGCAGTTTTAAAGTATCGCAAATCACATAAATCCATCCAATACAACATAATGCGCATGAATCCGTCCTCAAATGCACAAAATTTTGCGTTTCCAGCGAGTTATCAGCGTTTTTTCTGAGTCTCGTTGAGAAATTTTTGACTCTGTCAATCTGCTCAGAAGCAAGATTTTGCTTCGAAAGTGCGATATATGGCAGAATCTAGCACCAAATACATCATATTTCGTGTTTTTAGAGTGCTATTTGCAGTTTTACAAGCTCTGGAATAAGTCGAAATCACGCTTTTCCGCGCAGATTTTTTGAATTAAAAAGTTCATATTCCTATCCAGGACCTCATAATATGTATGAATCAATCGACAAAAACATCATATTTCGTGTTCTCACTGCGCTATCTGCAGTTATATGAAGTTTGAAATAAGTCAAAATTACCACATTCTAAGCAGTTTCAAAGTACCGCAAATCACATAAATCTATCCAATACAACATAATACGCATGAATCCGTCCTCAAATGCACAAAATTTTGCGTTTCCAGCAAGTTATCAGCGTCTTTCTTAGTCTCGTTGAGAAATTTTTGACTCTGTTAATCTGCTCAGAAGGGAAATTTTGCTTCAAAAGTGCGTTATATGGCAGAATCTAGCACCAAATACTTCATATTTCGTGTTTTCAGAGTGCTATTCGCAGTCTTACAAACATTGGAATGAGTCGAAATGACGCTTTTCCGCGCAGATTTTCACAATTAAAAAGTTCATATTCCAATTCAGGACCTTATAATATGTATAAAATCAATCGACAAAAACATCATATTCCGTGTTTTTAGAGCGCTATCTGCAGTTATATGAGTTTTGAGTTGAGTCAAAATTACCACATTCTGAGCAGTTTCAAAGTATAGTAAATCACATGAATCTATTCAATACAACATAATAAGCATGAATCCATTCCCAAATGCACAAAATTTTGCGTAACCAGCGAGTTATCAGCGTTTTTCTGAGTCTCGTTGAGAAATTTTTGACTCTGTAAGTCTGCTCAGAAGCAAGATTTTGCTTCAAAAGTGCGTTATATGGCAGAATTTAGCACCAGATACATCATATTTCGTGTTTTTAGAGTGTTAGCAGTTTTACAAACTTTGGAATAAGTCGAAATCACGCTTTTCCGCGCAGATTTTTACAATCAAAAAGTTTATACTCCTATTCAGGACCTCATAATATGTATGGATCAATCGACAAAAATATCATATTTCGTGTTTCCAGAGCGCTATCTGCAGTTATATGAAGTTTGAGATAAGTCAAAATTACCACATTCCGAGCAGTTTCAAAGTATCGCAAATCACATGAATCTATCCAATACAACATAATACGCATGAATCCGTCCTCAAATGCACAAAATTTTGCGTTTCCAGCGAGTTATCAGCGTTTTTCTGAGTCTCGTTGAGAAATTTTTGACTCTGTAAATCTGCTCAGAAGGAAGATTTTACTTCAAAAGTGCGTTATATGGCAGAATCTAGCACCAAATACATCATATTTCGTGTTTTTAGAGTGCTATTTGCAGTTTTACAAACTTTGGAATAAGTCGAAATCACGCTTTTCCGCGCAGATTTTCACAATCAAAAAGTTCATATTTCTATTCAGGACCTCATAATATGTATGAATCAATCGACAAAAACATCATATTTCGTGTTTTCAGAGCGCTATCTGCAGTTATATGAAGTATGAAATCAGTCAAAATTACCACATTCCGAGCAGTTTCAAAGTATCGCAAATCACATAAATCTATCCAATACAACATAATACGCATGAATCCGTCCTTAAATGCACAATATTTTGCGTTTCCAGCGAGTTATCAGCGTTTTTCTGAGTCTCGTTGAGAAATTTTTGACTCTGTAAATCTGCTTAGAAGGGAGATTTTACTTCAAAAGTGCGTTATATGGCAGAATCTAGCACCAAATACATCATATTCCGTATTTTTAGAGTGCTGTATGCAGTCTTATAAACTTTGGAATAAGTCGAAATCACGCTTTTCCGTGCAGATTTTCACAATCAAAAAGTCCATATTTCTATTCAGGACCTCATAATATGTATGAATCTATCGACAAAAACATCATATTCCGTGTTTTCGGAGCGCTATCTGCAGTTATATGAAGTTTGAGTTGAGTCAAAATTACCACATTCTGAGCAGTTTCAAAGTATCGTAAATCACATAAATCTATCCAATGCAACATGATAAGCATGAATCCATTCCCAAATGCACAAAATTTTGCGTTTGCAGCGAGTTATCAGCGTTTTTTCTGAGCCTCGTTGAGAAATTTTGACTCTGTCAATCTGCTCAGAAGCAAGATTTTGCTTCGAAAGTGCGATATATGGCAGAATCTAGCACCAAATACATCATATTCCGTGTTTCAAGAGCGCTATTTGCAGTTATATGAAGTTTGAAATAAGTCAAAAAAACCAAACTCTGAGCAGTTTCAAAGTAACGCAAATCATATAAATCTATCCAATACAACCTAATACGCATAGATTCCTCCTCAAATGCACAAAATTCTGCGTTCACAGCGAGTTATCAGCGTTTTTTCTGAGTCTCGTTGGAAAATTTTTGACTCTGTAAATCTGCTCAGAAGGAAGATTTTGCTTCAAAAGTGCGTTATATGGCAGAATCTAGCACCAAATACATCATATTTCGTGTTTTTAAAGTGCTATTTGCAGTTTTACAAACTTTGGAATGAGTCGAAATCACGCGTTTCCGCGCAGATTCTCACGATCAAAAAGTTCATATTTCTATTCTAGACCTCATAACATGTATGAATCAATCGACAAAAACATCATATTTTGTGTTTTCAGAGCGCTATCTGCAGTTATATGAAGTTTGAAATAAGTCAAAATTACCACATTCTGAGCAGTTTCAAAGTATCGCAAATCACATAAATCTATCCAATACAACATAATACGCATGAATCCGTCCTCTGATGCACAAAATTTTAAGTTTCAAGCGAAGAAAGAAGTTGAGAAATTTTAGACTCTGTGAATCTGCTCAGAAGCAAGGTTTTGCTTCAAAAGTGCGTTATATGGCAGAATCCAGCACCAAATACATCATATTTCGTGTTTTTAGAGTGCTATTTACAATTCTACAAACTTTGGAATAAGTCGAAATCACGCTTTTCCGCGCAGATTTTCACAATCATAAAGTTCATATTCCTATTCAGGACCTCATAATATGTTTGAATCAATCGACAGAAACATCATATTCCGTGTTCTCTAAGCGCTATCTGCAGTTATATGAAGTTAGAAATAAGTCAAAATTACCACGGTTTAAAAGTATCGCAAATCACATAAATCTATTCTATACAACATAATACGCATGAATCCGTCCTCAAAATGCATTATATTTTGCGTTCCAGCGAGTTATCAGCGTTTTTTCTGAGTCTCGTTGAGAAATTTCTGACTCTGTAAATATGCTCAGTAGCCAGATTTTGCTTTAAAAGTGCGTTATATGGCAAAATCCAGCACCAAATACATCATATTTCGTGTTTTTAGAGTGCTTTTTACAGTTTTGCAAACTTTGGAATAAGTCAAGATTACGCTTTTCCGCGCAGATTTTTACAATCAAAAAGTCCTTTTCCTATCCTGGACCTCATAATATGTATGGATCAATCGACGGAAACATCATATTTCGTGTTTTCAGAGCGCTATCCGCAGTTATATGAAGTTTGAAATAAGTCAAAATTACCAAATTTTGAGCAGTTTCAAAGTATCGCAAATCACATAAATCTATCCAATACAACATAATTCGCATGAATCCGTCCTCAAATGCACAAAATTTTGCGTTTCCAGCGAGTTATCAGCGCCTTTTCTGAGTCTCGTTGAGAAATTTTTGACTCTGTAAATCTGCGCAGGAAGAAGATTTTGCTCCAAAAGTGCACTATATGGCAGAATCGAGCACCAAATACATCATATCTCGTGTTTTTAGAGTGCTATCTGCAGTTTTAAAAACTTTGGAGTAAGTCGAAATCACGCTTTTCTGCGCAGATTATCACGATCAAAAAGTTTATATTCCTATTCAGGACCTCATAATATGTATAAATCAATCGACAAAAACATCATATTTCGTGATTTCAGAGCGCTATCTGCAGTTATATGAAGTTTGAAATAAGTCAAAATTACCACATTCTGAGCAGTTTCAAAGTACCGCAAATCACATAAATCCATCCAATACAATATAATACGCATGGATCCGTCCTCAAATGCACAAAATTTTGCGTTCCCAGCAAGTTATCAGCGTTTTTTCTGAGTCTCGTTGAGAAATATTTTACTCTGTAAGTCTGCTCAGATGAAAGATTTTGCTCCAAAAATGCGCTATATGGCAGAATCTAGCACCAAATACATCATATTTTGTGTTTTTAGAGTGCTTTTTGCAGTTTTACAAACTTTGGAATAAGTCGAAATCACGCTTTTCCGCGCAGATATTCACGATCAAAAAGTTCATATTCCTATTCAGGACCTCATACCATGTATGAATCAATCGACAAAATATCATATTTCCTGTTTTCAGAGCGCTATTGCAGTTATATGAAGTTTGAAATAAGTCAAAACTAGAACATTCTGAGCACTCTCAAAGTATCGCAGATCACATAAATCTATCTAACACAACATAATACGCATGAATCCGTCCTCAAATGCACAAAATTTTGCGTTTCCAGCAAGTTATCAGCGTTTTCCCTGTCTCGTTGAGAAATTTTTGACTCTGTTAATCTACTCAGAATCAAGCTTTTGCTTCAAAAGTGCGTTATATGGCAGAGTCTAGCACCAGATGCATCATATTTTGTGTTTTTAGAGTGCTATTTGAAGTTTTACAAACTTTGGAATAAGTCGAAATCACGCTTTTCCGCGCAGATTTTCACAATCAAAAAGTTTATATTCCTTCTCAGGACCTCATAATATGTATGAATCAATCGACAAAAACATCATATTTCGTGTTTTCAGAGCGCTATCTGCAGTTATATGAAGTTTGGAATAAGTCAAAATTACCACATTCTGAGTAGATTCAAAGTATCGCAAATCACATAAATCTATCCAATACAAAAAAATACGCATGAATCCGTCCTCAAATGCAGAAAATTCTGCGTTTCCAGCGAGTTATCAGCGTTTTTTTCTGAGTCTTGTTGAGAAATTTTTAACTCTGTTAATCTGCTCAGAAGCAAGATTTTGCTTCAAAAGTGCGTCATATGGCAAAATCTAGCACCAAATACATCATATTTCGTGTTTTTAGAGTGCTATTTGCAGTTTTACAAACTTTGGAATAAGTCAAAATCACGCTTTTCCGCGCAGATTTTCACAATCAAAAAGTTCATATTCCTATTCAGGACCTCATGATATGTATGAATCAATAGACTAAAACATCATATTCCGTGTTTCAAGAGCGCTATTTGCAGCTATATGAAGTTTGAAATAAGTCAGAATTACCAAATTCTGAGCAGTCTCAAAGCATCGCAAATCACATAAATCTATCCAATACAACCTAATACGCATGAATCCGTCCTCAAATGCACGAAATTTTGCGTTTCCAGCGAGTTATCAGCGTTTTTTCTGAGTCTCGTTGAAAAATTTTTGACTCTGTAAATCTGCTCAGAAGGAGGATTTTGCTTCAAAAGTGCGTTATATGGCAGAATCCAGCACCAAATACATCATATTTCGTGTTTTTATAGTGCTATTTGCAGTTTTACAAACTTTGGAATAAGTCGAAATCACGCGCTTCCGCGCAGATTCTCACGATCAAAAAGTTCATATTTCTATTCAGGACCTCATAACATGTATATATCAGTCGACAAAAACATAATTTTTTGTGTTTTCAGAGCGCTATCTGCAGTTATATGAAGTTTGAAATAAGTCAAAATTACCACATTCTGAGCAGTTTCAAAGTATCGCAAATCACATAAATCTATCCAATACAACATAATACGCCTGAATCCGTCCTCTGATGCACAAAATTTTAAGTTTCAAGCGTGTTATCAGCGTTTTTTTTTGAGTCTCGTTGAGAAATTTCAGACTCCGTGAATCTGCTCAGAAGCAAGGTTTTGCTTCAAAAGTGCGTTATATGGCAGAATCTAGCACCAAATACATCATATTTCGTGTTTTCAGAGTGCTATTCACAATTCTACAAACTTTGGTATGAGTCGAAATCAATCTTTTCCGCGCAAATTTTCACAATCAAAAAGTTCATATTCCTAATCAGGACCTCATAATATGTATGAATCAATTGACAAAAAACATCATATTTCGTGTTTTCAGAGCGCTATCCGCAGTTATATGAAGTTTGAAATAAGTCAAAATTACCACATTCTGAGCAGTTTCAAAGTATCGCAAATCACATAAATCTATCCAATACAACATAATACGCATGAATCCGTCCTCAAATGCACAAAATTTTGCGTTTCCAGCGAGTTATCAGCGTCTTTTCTGAGTCTCGTTGAGAAATTTTTGACTCTGTAAATCTGCGCAGGAAAAAGATTTTGCTCCAAAAGTGCACTATATGGCAGAATCTAGCACCAAATACATCATATTTCGTGTTTTCAGAGTGCTATCTGCAGTTTTAAAAACTTTGGTGTAGGTCGAAATCACGCTTTCCCCGCGCAGATTATCACGATCAAAAAGTTTATATTCCTATTCAGGACCTCATAATATGTATAAATCAATCGACAAAAACATCATATTTCGTGTTTTCAGAGCGCTATCTGCAGTTATATGAAGTTTGAAATAAGTCAAAATTACCCACATTCTGAGCAGTTTCAAAGTATCGCAAATCACATAAATCCATCCAATACAACATAATGCGCATGAATCCGTCCTCAAATGCACAAAATTTTGCGTTTCCAGCGAGTTATCAGCGTTTTTCCTGAGTCTCGTTGAGAAATTTTTGACTCTGTCAATCTGCTCAGAAGCAAGATTTTGCTTCGAAAGTGCGATATATGGCAGAATCTAGCACCAAATACATCATATTTCGTGTTTTTAGAGTGCTATTTGCAGTTTTACAAGCTCTGGAATAAGTCGAAATCACGCTTTTCCGCGCAGATTTTTTGAATTAAAAAGTTCATATTCCTATCCAGGACCTCATAATATGTATGAATCAATCGACAAAAACATCATATTTCGTGTTCTCACTGCGCTATCTGCAGTTATATGAGGTTTGAAATAAGTCAAAATTACCACATTCTAAGCAGTTTCAAAGTACCGCAAATCACATAAATCTATCCAATACAACATAATACGCATGAATCCGTCCTCAAATGCACAAAATTTTGCGTTTCCAGCAAGTTATCAGCGTCTTTCTTAGTCTCGTTGAGAAATTTTTGACTCTGTTAATCTGCTCAGAAGGGAGATTTTGCTTCAAAAGTGCGTTATATGGCAGAATCTAGCACCAAATACTTCATATTTCGTGTTTTCAGAGTGCTATTCGCAGTCTTACAAACATTGGAATGAGTCGAAATGACGCTTTCCCGCGCAGATTTTCACAATTAAAAAGTTCATATTCCAATTCAGGACCTTATAATATGTATAAAATCAATCGACAAAAACATCATATTCCGTGTTTTTAGAGCGCTATCTGCAGTTATATGAGTTTTGAGTTGAGTCAAAATTACCACATTCTGAGCAGTTTCAAAGTATAGTAAATCCCATGAATCTATCCAATACAACATTATAAGCATGAATCCATTCCCAAATGCACAAAATTTTGCGTAACCAGCGAGTTATCAGCGTTTTTCTGAGTCTCGTTGAGAAATTTTTGACTCTGTAAGTCTGCTCAGAAGCAAGATTTTGCTTCAAAAGTGCGTTATATGGCAGAATTTAGCACCAGATACATCATATTTCGTGTTTTTAGAGTGTTAGCAGTTTTACAAACTTTGGAATAAGTCGAAATCACGCTTTTCCGCGCAGATTTTCACAATCAAAAAGTTTAAACTCCTATTCAGGACCTCATAATATGTATGGATCAATCGACAAAAATATCATATTTCGTGTTTCCAGAGCGCTATCTGCAGTTATATGAAGTTTGAGATAAGTCAAAATTACCACATTCCGAGCAGTTTCAAAGTATCGCAAATCACATGAATCTATCCAATACAACATAATACGCATGAATCCGTCCTCAAATGCACAAAATTTTGCGTTTCCAGCGAGTTATCAGCGTTTTTCTGAGTCTCGTTGAGAAATTTTTGACTCTGTAAATCTGCTCAGAAGGAAGATTTTACTTCAAAAGTGCGTTATATGGCAGAATCTAGCACCAAATACATCATATTTCGTGTTTTTAGAGTGCTATTTGCAGTTTTACAAACTTTGGAATAAGTCGAAATCACGCTTTTCCGCGCAGATTTTCACAATCAAAAAGTTCATATTTCTATTCAGGACCTCATAATATGTATGAATCAATCGACAAAAACATCATATTTCGTGTTTTCAGAGCGCTATCTGCAGTTATATGAAGTATGAAATCAGTCAAAATTACCACATTCCGAGCAGTTTCAAAGTATCGCAAATCACATGAATCTATCCAATACAACATAATACGCATGAATCCGTCCTTAAATGCACAATATTTTGCGTTTCCAGCGAGTTATCAGCGTTTTTCTGAGTCTCGTTGAGAAATTTTTGACTCTGTAAATCTGCTTAGAAGGAAGATTTTACTTCAAAAGTGCGTTATATGGCAGAATCTAGCACCAAATACATCATATTCCGTATTTTTAGAGTGCTGTATGCAGTCTTACAAACTTTGGAATAAGTCGAAATCACGCTTTTATGTGCAGATTTTCACAATCAAAAAGTCCATATTTCTATTCAGGACCTCATAATATGTATGAATCTATCGACAAAAACATCATATTCCGTGTTTTCGGAGCGCTATCTGCAGTTATATGAAGTTTGAGTTGAGTCAAAATTACCACATTCTGAGCAGTTTCAAAGTATCGTAAATCACATAAATCTATCCAATGCAACATGATAAGCATGAATCCATTCCCAAATGCACAAAATTTTGCGTTTGCAGCGAGTTATCAGCGTTTTTTTCTGAGCCTCGTTGAGAAATTTTGACTCTGTCAATCTGCTCAGAAGCAAGATTTTGCTTCGAAAGTGCGATATATGGCAGAATCTAGCACCAAATACATCATATTTCGTGTTTTTAGAGTGCTATTTGCAGTTTTACAAGCTCTGGAATAAGTCGAAATCACGCTTTTCCGCGCAGATTTTTTGAATTAAAAAGTTCATATTCCTATCCAGGACCTCATAATATGTATGAATCAATCGACAAAAACATCATATTTCGTGTTCTCACTGCGCTATCTGCAGTTATATGAAGTTTGAAATAAGTCAAAATTACCACATTCTAAGCAGTTTCAAAGTACCGCAAATCACATAAATCTATCCAATACAACATAATACGCATGAATCCGTCCTCAAATGCACAAAATTTTGCGTTTCCAGCAAGTTATCAGCGTCTTTCTTAGTCTCGTTGAGAAATTTTTGACTCTGTTAATCTGCTCAGAAGGGAGATTTTGCTTCAAAAGTGCGTTATATGGCAGAATCTAGCACCAAATACTTCATATTTCGTGTTTTCAGAGTGCTACTCGCAGTCTTACAAACATTGGAATGAGTCGAAATGACGCTTTTCCGCGCAGATTTTCACAATTAAAAAGTTCATATTCCAATTCAGGACCTTATAATATGTATAAAATCAATCGACAAAAACATCATATTCCGTGTTTTTAGAGCGCTATCTGCAGTTATATGAGTTTTGAGTTGAGTCAAAATTACCACATTCTGAGCAGTTTCAAAGTATAGTAAATCACATGAATCTATCCAATACAACATAATAAGCATGAATCCATTCCCAAATGCACAAAATTTTGCGTAACCAGCGAGTTAGCAGCGTTTTTTCTGAGTCTCGTTGAGAAATTTTTGACTCTGTAAGTCTGCTCAGAAGCAAGATTTTGCTTCAAAAGTGCGTTATATGGCAGAATTTAGCACCAGATACATCATATTTCGTGTTTTCAGAGTGTTAGCAGTTTTACAAACTTTGGAATAAGTCGAAATCACGCTTTTCCGCGCAGATTTTCACAATCAAAAAGTTTATACTCCTATTCAGGACCTCATAATATGTATGGATCAATCGACAAAAATATCATATTTCGTGTTTCCAGAGCGCTATCTGCAGTTATATGAAGTTTGAGATAAGTCAAAATTACCACATTCCGAGCAGTTTCAAAGTATCGCAAATCACATGAATCTATCCAATACAACATAATACGCATGAATCCGTCCTCAAATGCACAAAATTTTGCGTTTCCAGCGAGTTATCAGCGTTTTTCTGAGTCTCGTTGAGAAATTTTTGACTCTGTAAATCTGCTCAGAAGGAAGATTTTACTTCAAAAGTGCGTTATATGGCAGAATCTAGCACCAAATACATCATATTTCGTGTTTTTAGAGTGCTATTTGCAGTTTTACAAACTTTGGAATAAGTCGAAATCACGCTTTTCCGCGCAGATTTTCACAATCAAAAAGTTCATATTTCTATTCAGGACCTCATAATATGTATGAATCAATCGACAAAAACATCATATTTCGTGTTTTCAGAGCGCTATCTGCAGTTATATGAAGTATGAAATCAGTCAAAATTACCACATTCCGAGCAGTTTCAAAGTATCGCAAATCACATAAATCTATCCAATACAACATAATACGCATGAATCCGTCCTTAAATGCACAATATTTTGCGTTTCCAGCGAGTTATCAGCGTTTTTCTGAGTCTCGTTGAGAAATTTTTGACTCTGTAAATCTGCTTAGAAGGAAGATTTTACTTCAAAAGTGCGTTATATGGCAGAATCTAGCACCAAATACATCATATTCCGTATTTTTAGAGTGCTATATGCAGTCTTACAAACTTTGGAATAAGTCGAAATCACGCTTTTCCGTGCAGATTTTCACAATCAAAAAGTCCATATTTCT
>CAXDIG010000384.1:0-24965 GCA_963989225.1 Dromius quadrimaculatus
AAGTACGTCACATATTTCTGACGTTCCAAGCGGGAACGTCACAAAGATTACCAAGTTCCATTGGCTTGAGACCTGAAGCCTCCATACTATGCACAGCAAAGATAATTCGTTGAACATATTATCGAACTACAAGTGGATGTTGATTTTTCAAACAGAATAACACTCTACGATGACGCTCATTTTAATCTTGATGGCTCCGCTAATAGTGAGAATTTTTGCATTTGGGATCTAAAAAATTCACGAGTGATCATCGAAAAATAAAGGCATCCACAGCGTCTCACTGTTTGGTACAAATTTTGGGCAAGAGGCAGTATCGAACCAATTGTCTTCGAAAGAACAGCTGATCAGGCAAAAACATTCTATGGTGCTCGCTATCACGACATGATAATCAAGAGTCCGTATGTGCCAACAAAGCCGTGGAAGCCATTTGCTCTATATAATATCCCATACATAATCCTTGTACTGCATGATTTATGATTCGATGGGAAGTTTATAACTTTTAATTTAAAACTATTTTTCTATCAAAATTAGATAACCCTCTACTATACTACTGCCCGATTTCATGATCTCGAGTTAAATGACCCTGGGTTTGAGTGACGGGGAGTTAACCAATAAACAGACTTTCGATTCATTTGATTAACTTGATTGGGCAGTGACGACATAAAAAAAACAGAAATTGATATTGTTACCAAGGGAATGAGCTCTTTAAACCAGATTAATTTAACTCGAGATCGTGAAATCGGCCATAAATGATGATTGATCCAATGAAAAACTCTATTTTTGACGTGATAACGTCTTATAATTCGATAGAGCTGGCTGCACGCACGAAAAACATGACTCATGCGGCGTCACCTCGCTCTGAGGCGTTTCATTACGTCATCACAAATGCCAATGATTATTTATCAATAAGAATAAACTAAATAAGTAATTAATAAGATTATGATGTTCCGCTTTAATATGTTAAGAGACGACGTTGTGTTAACGATTTTGTATGGGACGGACGTGAAACACGATTTCAGGTGCAACGAAGTAATTAAAAGATTTATTTTATTGAGATATATTTATTTTTGACATGACAACGTCTTATAATTCGATGGAGCTGGCTGCACGCACTGAAAAATATGACTCATGCGGCGTTACCTCGCTCTGAGGCGTTCAGGCTTGAAGTGCAAGCGAGAGCGCGGAACGAGCGACAAAGAGGCACAATCGGCCTCCGCGTTCGGCAGCGTTCGACATCTGTTTCTCTCCTACTTGAGTGAGCGATGCGTCCGCGTGGACAGCTGCTATTGGTAACTGAAATTAACCCGTAGTCACCTAGCGGTTATAAACGGAACTATATTGTGAAGTGGATTCAACCTTAATTTCCATATGATCATATGTTATGTTAATGGCTTTGTTAGCAATATTTAAAGGCTTTTTTGAGGTTGTTTATATGACATTTCATACTACAATAGTTCATATTGGATTGGTTGCAATTGATTCAGCGAAAAATATTTGACTTTCGACTTTATTGTCAAATTACATAACCTCATTGCTATACTGAAATAAGTCTTTCACAAATTTCACTCTTTAGAATATGGAATCTTAACGAAGAAGTGTTAAAAATGATTGTGTTTATAGATGTCGTTCCAAATTTAGTTGAATTGTTGATTTGAGTTTCCATAAATTTCCCAAAAAGAAAAAAGGAAAGTGTCGGTAGTAAATTAATTTGGAGACCACGGTCCAGCTCATAAACAAGCTATGCGGATGAGAAAAATTCGTACAAGAAAAGCTGAAAGTTGAAATGTACAATACAAAAATGTCATAAATACTCGCCTGTAATATTATTTTCTTTGAAGCTATGAATTTCATAGCCTCATTCAGTCTTCCAGTTATAACTAAAATTCATATATGAATAAGAAGATTTTGAAAGAAAAAACTAAATGTTATAAAAGAAGAAAGCCAATACTTTCTCGCACAATTGAAATAAAATGGAATCATTTAACGAGATATGAATCTTTCTTTGCTCAATTTCAACGCATTTACATTGTATGCAGATTACAAACTTGCCGTAAGCCACTCTTGATCCACCATTTTGTAAGCACAGTGCTGCCGCCAACGGTAATTTCAGTTGTCAATACAATAATACATTTACATGTTTTCGTCAAGTATGAAGTGCAGTGGAAAGTGAATGTGGTGTCAATTGTTCATAGCAAAGATAATTGCGGCGATAAAGGTAATGATTTTTTCGATATCAAATATATGTTCAGTGATATATTGTCGAATATTCGTGCTTTCAACATCAAAATAAATAGCATCGGTCCGCTAGTGCAGCGATTGTAGGTTATGCTATAATTGACGAAACTATAACAATAAGTTAACAGAACTATTCCACGATGAGTAAAAAATCAATGGCTTTACTATTCGATCGAAATAATTATCGAACGTAGCTATGATTTCAAAAAATCAAAACATAAATGTTAAATCTTCCATATATCATAACAACGTGTCTGAAATGACAGATTAGACCAGCCAGTCGTCAAAGGGAACAATTTTCTCCTATATCAAACACATTGAGGCGGGCTTTTTAAAAACTAAAGTTACAAAAACTTTAATGATATTTCCAAATTTGAAATTTTAGATTTAGGATTTATGAACAATAATTCAATCACAGTTTATTCTTATAATAAATTATCCAAAATTATCACTTTCTCACAACAAATTACGGTTAAATTTGCAAAAATAATTGAGTAACTAATTGAACAACAACTTTTATTCAGTTTACTTGCTGAAAGAAATAATGTTGATACAAAATAAAAAAAATAAAATTGACATAATTGTATTTATGCGTACAAATAAATGTAACTTGATCAATTCAATTGTAATTTCCATTTACCTCCTTCTCTATATCCATTCAAAATATCTATCAAACCAATAAAATTAAAAATTTCTTTTCAAAAATGCAACAAATTTTATCAGTATTTTCTCATGACGTTGTCACGTTAAACTATCGACAGTAAACCGACTTCACAGACAACCGATTTTTATTTGATACATGTTTTCTATCAAAATTTGTTCTTGAGTGTATTTTGGAACATTTGTATATCATTATTTCTTATTGTAGAGTAGCTGAAATTTTTCGAGAGTGATACGTGTTTTATGGTGCAACCGATATAAAACTAGATCTTTCAGGACATATCGCTTTGCCGGAAAGCAAATTAATATTTTTTGTTAGATGAGGAATGTACAGTGCAGTGAAAATGAATTGAGACCTATCTCAGTGACAATAAGCATAAAAATAGATAAACAAATATTACGGTCATAGTAATATTTGACAGCTAGCTGAGTGACAGATCCCCAAAGTAGCAGCGCGTTAAGCAAGTGCGATACAGGTGGGAGGGACGTTGAACCAAGGACTAAGTGTAGCCAACGATAGCAAAAATAAAATTGTCACCGGAACAAAGGAAAACGGAAGTAGAAGCAAGAAGTAAAACAAAAACTAGTGAAGAACAAGGATACGGAAAAACATTTACTAGAGGCAAAAAAAATGATTCGGTCTCCGGAACGAAGAAATAGGGAAGAAGAAGAAAGAAGTGAAACAGAAGCTAGTGGAGAAACGGAAAAATTGAATGATGCAAACTATAATGGAAGAAATGGAACAAAACACAAATCTGGGAGAGGGAGTGAAAAATCTACTCTCTGAACAGTTATAAACTCAAGCAGAAACTTATAACGTATACATGCGGAATGAAGGAAAAAAAGTGGAATTATAATAGTAGAAATAGCAAACTAGGAGCAAAAGCAAAAAAATCATGGCAGTAGAAAACAAATTACAGAGAACAAAAATGAATACCGAAAACGACTTAACATGAGAAAAAATAAAAATTCAATGGGAAATAAGAAGTATTGCCAGAGAAATGAAGGAGATCGGGAAAAAAGTCAAAATTGGATATCAAAAATTAACAAGTGATGAAGGAGTATTTTAGTAGGCAAAAAACGAGAGAGGACTTGTACGGAAAGGGAGAGAAATTATATCAAAAAACGATTTAGAAATAAAAAACCGGAAGATGCGACACGGAGACGAGCAAGCAAACAAAACGGACTATACGACTTGGAACATAGAAAATCAGAAGCATAGGTGGCGAGGAAATGGAACTAGTGGATGAATTTGAAAAAGCGGAATTAGATATACTAGCCATCACCGAAACGAAAAAGGAAGATTATGGAATAACAAAATTAAAGAATGATCACATACTAATATATAACGGAGTGGAAAACATGGATAGAGCTGGAGCTGGATGTATAATAAATAAAAAACTGGAACTATCAATAATGAACTGAAAATGCGCAAACGAGAGATTAATAATAATTCAAGTAGAAGACAAAACAAATTTGAAGGCAAATATAATAATTGTGTATGCAATAAATGGAGATGAAAATGAAGAGAAAAATCGGTTGTCTATAAAGTCGGTTTACTGACGATAGTTGAACGTGACAACGTCATAAGAAAATACTGATGAAATGGTTTCATTTTCCTGAAGAAATTTCAATTTCATTTGTTTGATAGATATTTTGTATGGATATAGAGAAGGAGGTAAATAGAAATCACAATTGAATTGATCAAGTTACATTTATTTGTACGCATGAATACAATTATCTCAATTTTTTTTTTTCACAATGTTCATAGTTTTTACAGGTATGAATGTGCGTTGAGCAATTGTTTCACAACTTTTATCTACAACTTTTAAACATGTGTGATATTTAACTTCTTACAATTTTTGTTATTCTGTTGCGAATAGGACGATGATAGGAAAAGTAGGAAATGAAAGGGAGTCTTAGCAGCTTGGCGTAATCTGTTGTTGCGTTGTCCTTCGTTTTTTGATTTTCTCGCAGCAGCCGCCTGACCAGGAGTTCTAGATGCTGCGATACGCTGTCTGTACTCACGTTGTTTTTGTGCTTTCGATTTTGAAGCAGCGATTATTGGCTGCGCGAATGGCTAAAGTAGATGCTACAGCATCTTGAACGTCCATGGGTTCATTCATCGAAGGTAGTGGCTCATTCGTGAAATCCTCTGGTTCGTCAGGTTGTTTTTCCATGGTGCAATTGTAAGCGGTTCTGCAAAATGATCCGTCGTTCGAAACAATTTAATTCTTCCATAAAACTCTTCGTTCAGAAAATCATTCTGAATTTACAAAATACTGGAATAGAATTTATTGTTTGAATTTCTACTCGACTATTGATATATATTGATAATCCATATAAATACATATAATCCATATAAATACATATAAATACAGATTAACTAGCAGGTTCAGCAAGCTGATCTTCCACCATGCTATTTACACATTTATATATATTGAGTTAATACACAACAAAAATGTGAGTAGTACATGACAAATATTTACAACTAAATCATACATTCCTTTTCATGTTTACAATACATTAAAATTATTATTTTTGCAATCATCGAAAAAATCACATATAGAATAATATTCCTTTTGTTTCAAAATTTGTTTGATTTGTGACAGCGCTCGCTTGATTGGCATTGTTTTGAAATATTGAGGAAGACAATTGAAAAATTTTATGCCCATGAAATATACACTTTTTTCAATCGCAGATGTTCTATGACATGGTATTTCTAATATATTTATTTGTCTGGTGTTATAATTAGATTGAATGAGATCAAATTTGCTTAAATTATTAAATACATATTTTATCACTTCATATACATACAAAGATTGAACAGTCAATAGATTTAGATATTTAAATTTACCACGACATGAACATACTGATTTTAATTTATATATAATTCTGAGTGCTCTCTTCTGTACAACAAAAATTTCGGATATTCTGGGTGATCCACCCCACACTATAATACCGTAAGTTAACATAGAATGAAAATAACTATAATATACATTTAGTAAAGAAGGTACATCCAATTGGTGTGATAATACTCTTAAACAATAACAAGCTCTATTCAATTTTACCAGGACATTGTCAATATGAGTATTGTTTTTCAAGTCATGATCAAAGTACATCCCTAAACATTTTATACAACTAGTTGTTTTGACTAGCGCATTAGCAGCAGTGGTTTCAACTTTACTTTTGATGTTAAGGTAAAATTGAATTATATTTGTTTTATCCAAATTAATGGCTAGATAATTGCAGTCACACCATTTCTTAATATTGGAAATTGTATTATTTATTCTGCCATATATTAGTCTGGATTCATTTTTAGGACAACTTAAAATAAAATAAGCATCATCAGCATACATAATGGATACATCACAGTCAATACATTTGGGTAGATCATTTATATAAATTAGAAATAGGAGAGGGCCCAATACAGAGCCTTGTGGAACACCTGATGTTATTTTTCCCCATGTGGAATAGTGGGTCACATTAGTAGCTTGAGTTCTCCCATTTAGATATGATGCAATAAGTGAAAGGGCAACACCACGGACACCATAATGTTCAAGTTTTTGCAGAAGCACATTATGATTCACATTGTCAAATGCTTTCGATAAGTCACTTGAAATACCAAAAACCGTCATATTTTGGTCTAATTTTATCATTATATTTTCAACTATGCTAATTACAGCACTGATGGTTGATTTATTTTTCACAAATCCATGTTGACTATCAGACAGTATATTGTTCCTTTGAATATGGTGCCACAGTCTTTTGTAGATAAGTTTTTCAAAGATCTTTGAGAAAACACATAATAATGATATAGGTCTATAGTTCTCCACTGATTCATGGTCACCTTTTTTAAATACAGGGGTTATTACGGATTGTTTAAATTGAGAGGGGAACTTGCCAGAACAGATTGAATTATTAAAAATTGAACATAACGGCTCGGAAACACTGGATGCACATCGTTTTATCAGAATAGAAGGTGTATTATCATAACCGGTAGTTAAACTACATTTTAGAGATTTTATTGATTCTTCAACTTCCAATTCAGTGATTGGACTCATAAAAATTGTACTATCGCAGAATTGATCACAAAAATCATATTGACACTGGGGACTAGTATTACCCATGTTGAGAAAATAAGAGTTGAATTCATTTGCAAGTTATTCAGGATTTTCAGATATTATAATTTGTTTACTGCAGTTGTTGGTTTCTTTTCTAACGATATTCCAAATAGTTTTATTCTTGTTATTAGAATCACAGATATAGCTGCTAATGTGAATACTTTTTGCTATTCGAATTGTCCTGGTCAGTATGTTACAATATTTTTTATAGTGATTTAGTAGATCATTGGATTGTTCGATTTTTAGGCGTCGACGTAGCTGCTTTTTAGTTTTACACGATTTACGTATTCCCTTGGTGATCCACACTGACTTGTTCTCAACTTTAGTTTTGATTTTTTTCAAGGGGAACATTTGATTAAAGTGGTGCTGGAATATTTTATAAAATTCAGTTACTTGCTCATCGACTTCCATAGGTTCATTCAGTGATGCCCATGATTGAATCTTAAGTGTTTCATTGAAATTTGCTATATTATTTTCATGAAAATTTCTTCTTAGTTGATAAAAAGTTTTAATTCTCTCAGATAGATTCAAACATTCCAAAATAATTGCATCGTGATCAGAGAATCCAGGATCCAATATTTTATGCTTACTTTTTAAACGATTTGAAATGATAATATTATCAATTCCAGTTGCAGATGTTGCCGTTGTTCTCGTGGGCTCTTGTATCTGTAGACTAAGATTGAATGAATGAAGTAATGTAGTTAGTCGAAGTTTTTGAATACTGTCTTTCAAAATGTCTATATTTAGGTCAGCTCCAATGATAATTTCTATCCCCTTTCGACATATATTTTGTAATAATATTTCAAGATGTTTTATAAAATTTTGAAAATCAGAATCCGGAGTTCTATAATTTGATAATACATACAAATTAGTTTGAGAATATTTCAGATTCACAATTGAGAACTCAAAATGCTTTTCCAACAACAGATAATTGAATTCAGTAATATTTTTTGCCATGATTGAATTTTTGATATATATACATGTGCCCCCATGATCTTGATTATTCCGACAGAAATATGATATAATTTTGTAATTATTCAAGTGATATAATTGTATTTCATCTTCTTTAAGCCAATGTTCAGTTATACATAATAAACTTGGTGCATGATCTAACTCTTCTAAAAATATCTCTAATTCAAACTTTTTATTGCGTATACCTTGGACATTGTGATAGAAAATTGTGAAATTATTACTTTCCATTCTTTTGGCTGTTAATTTTGCGAAAGTTATATTTTTTACCGGGTTCAGTTATTTTCTGTTCTGGAAGGTCGGAGGTTGAATGAGATCTCACAGGGGTAAGATATTTAACATCTTCCGCAAGCACTAACAATTGCTTCTTGGCTTTTTCCACGTTCGTTGGATTTGCGAGATTGTCTTCTTCGTCGGACAACTCCTCTTCATTTTCTTCAAGTTCTTTGATCGAAAAGTATTTATTATCAATTTTAAGTCCGTTTTTATATTGTATTACCATATGTCCTTTATCTTGTGCTTCTTTCTTATGTCTGTTGAGGATTTTTTTATTTTCTAATTCATATTTTGTTAGATCATCATTAATATATATATTAGAACCCTTTAACATTTTGATCTTACTCATTACATTTCTTTTGCATTTATTTCGCAAGAATTTTAGTAAAATTGGCCTAGTTTTAGTATCTGTATATCTTCCTAATCGACGCACTTCATTAATGTCATTTCCATCAATCT
Source organism: Dromius quadrimaculatus (assembly GCA_963989225.1). Classification (NCBI taxonomy): domain Eukaryota; kingdom Metazoa; phylum Arthropoda; class Insecta; order Coleoptera; family Carabidae; genus Dromius; species Dromius quadrimaculatus. The sequence goes on from CAXDIG010000384.1 coordinate 8,724, forward strand.
GTATTTCAAGTTTTTCATTGAATAGGGTGATTATGACGTTCTCCAAAATTTCATTGCGTGTCTCTTTAACTCCTGTTATTATTACATTATTAATCTTCAAATTTTTTTCAAACATCCCAATTTTATTCCTGAGCTGCTCATTTTCGGTTTTCAGGATTTTTATTTCAGAGTTTGCATTATTAAGTAATTGCTCTAATCTTGTAGAACTCTGAGATATCTCACTTCTCAAAGTATCGAGACAATCATCAATTTTTTTATTTAATAGATTGAATAATTGTTGGTTAGTAATATCTGGCGTCATAATTTGAATTTTAGTAGTTTAAAAATTTATTTACTTATTTCAATATATGTAGGTAACCAGTATTACACCAGCCAGTAACAAGTTGTATATAAACTGGCGTTATTATATTCAAAATCTTCACTTGACTTAAGTCACAAATTTAATTAGTAGATATCTGCTTAAACACGCAAACTACAATTTATATTTTATAGACAGTTCTCAAAATATATTTATGGAAAACAGAGCACTTACATTAAGAATATCGTCCTTATTCCACTCAAAGTTGTATAATTCGTTTATCTCCAGGACCGTATCAAAAAAAAAATATTAAAATATTTCTTAAAACTCGTGTAAAACATACAAAAGCGGAGATCAAATAAAACACGACTATCATCAAAACTACTCACTCACTCACTAAAATTTAATTTTTTATTCTATTATTTTATAATAATACATTTTGTATTAACATTATCTCTTTAAGCAAGTAATCTGAATGAAAGTTGTTGTTCAATTGGTCACTCAATTATTTTTGCGAATTTAATTGTAATTTGTTGTAAAAAAGTGATAATATTGAATAATTTATTATAAGAATAAACTGTGATTGAATTATTGTTCATAAATCTTGAATTTAAAATTTGTAAACATCATTAAAATTTGTGTGACTCTATCTTTTGGAAAGCCCGCTTAAATGTGTTTGATATAGGAGAAAATTGTTTCTTTTGACGGCTGGCTGGTCCAACCTGTCATTTCAGACACGTTGTTATGATATGTGGTAGATTTAACATTTATGTTTTCATTTTTTGAAATCATAGCTACGCTCGATAATAATTATTCCGATCGAATAGTAAAACCATTGATTTTCTATTCATCGTGAAATAGTTCTGTTAACTCATTGTTATAATTTTGTCAATTATAGCATGACCCACAATCGCTGCACTAGCGGACCGATGCTATTTATTTTAATAATGAAAGCACGAATATTCGACAATATATCACTGAACATATATTTAATATCGAAAGAATCTTTATCTTTATCGCCGCAATTATCGTTGCTATAAACAATTGACACCACATTCACTTTTCACTGCACTTAATACTTGACGAAAACATGTAAATGTATTATTATATAGCAGCTCTCCACGTGGACGCATCGCTCACTCAAGTATACCAGTTTAAAGTCTGTAAGTGCTGCAGTTCTCAACAAAAATGAATCGCCTATTTAATTTTGTTTTTGGTAACAATTTTTTAAATATCTTGTGTACGTTCAAAATCAAGCGGACCTTCTAGTCCTTATTGTTTAGTTATTGACTGACGAGAGATCATGTGCTGTACCCTGAGAAAATAATTCAATTCTATCAAAGCTATATAGCGAAAAACGCTTGAAAATCTCGTGCAATTACCCGCAAAACTTGAGATTTGCGTGAATGAATAACGAGTGATCATTTAGTAGTCCAAAGTGATCATCAAAACTGAAGCTCAATTTATTTTGATACAAACATCAAATACCGCATGTCAATATCTTGTGTAACTTGCAGGATATTGAGATGAGTATTTTCAATCCTAAACTCTCAGAAAGGTTGAATGAACGTATTGTTTGGTTGAAAAACTCATTCTCATCTATAATACTCCGTAATATTTGTGGGACAAATTTGGATTAGATGTTTCCTAGAAGTATGAACATTTTGAAGTGATGGCGACACCAGCGGGTCACTAGTGTAAGGTAATTTTGTCGGTTTTGAACGGGTTCGAAACAATCATTTGCATTATAAAAACATGTATGGATGCGGATGCAGTAGCCTTCATTTTAGAGCTACTGCTTTCTAAATACATGTGCAAGTGCGCGTTTATGTGATGAACATGCGTTTGAGAAAAAATCTGATACAAATCTGAGCCATAATTTCATTATGCTCAGATAATAGTTTATTTGAATAGGATATTAATAGTTCGACCTGAACAATCGTAACTCGACATTCATACAAAATGCAAACATAGTATAGCGACTGATCCTTGAAATTTGAGTTTTCAGTTGTCAAAATTTCCAATCACAGCTGTCAGGAGACAACAAAATACATCAATAGATTTTTTTGTAGCATACTTATTGCAATAAATATTGTTAAAAGTGACGTTTATCCTCATAGATATCTGTATTCCGTATAGAGTTGATAATTCAGATGCTGGTAGGAGACCAGTGTTTTTCACTCATTTTAGGCATAATCATCTTACTTTCTCTCATTGTGTGTTTGAAAATCAAGTTTCTTATCGAGTATAACAACTTTGATGTCAATGTTGCTATTCAGGAGGATAAGTTATTATAGTGGTTTTCTTTACATGATCCATTTAACTCATGAATCTTTATCAGCAAAAACATATAGCTCTTATATAAATCCTCTTAATTTGGCCTGATTGAATTCTTCATCTATATAACGTTTTTCAACTTCGTAATGTCAAATTGAAGGCTAATACAAGCTCTGTCAGGATAATTACGTCTCATGAAATTAGATCTAGGAATGAATGATATTCGCAACAGACTCAATCGGATGAATGACACGCGAACGAGCAACCCACGCATCATTCATTGTGCATTCATGGTACAAGGTCAGAAAACTCTACGTGAAAGTCAGCAACAGAGTTAGAAATTTTTAACTTGATCAGATGAACAATGTGCAAACTGATAATCATGACCCGTGTACCACTTATTGTACGTTGGTATGATCACAGTTAGGACTCTAACGGAAGTGCCACAAGCAACTATATATAAAGTCCTTATTCAATCACATGAACGTTTGAAGAATAAATCTTCACATAGAACGAAATACGAGTGAATTATTCAGGTAAGAATATTTACATCCACGATTCTCTTAAATCTCATCTAGAAGTGAATTCCACCATCAGTTTTTCCTGAAGCAGCAATTAGGTATACATCAGTTCTGGCCGAAGCTCTCAAATTGCGCTCACCAGTTCTTCATTTCTAGCAGTCTTAGATATTATAATTCTACCTGTTGGATTAAACGACCCAGTATTGGATGAGAATTCATGTTTACTACAAGCAAAGCATGTTGTCTGGTCAGGTGGAGAAGGTATCAATCACAGAATGCCAGAGAACGGAGGAAGCTAGAACCTACCAAAGAATCAAGGACACAAATTGCGTGATAGCCATCGTGAGAGCATGAATATACTCCTGAAAGAGACTTACATCAATTTGGAGAGAGAAGCTAAGTATGGAGAAGAGTAGTCCTGTCATTTTTCTTTGAAATAGATTACACTAGCCAAAAAATCACAATTCCATGAAATTTTCCTGAAATATTGATGGCAATTGTGATGTATTTAGATGTGGTGATTCCATATATCATATTAGTGATCTCTTGGCAGCTCTAGTTTTGAAGATATTCCAACTTTCTAAACTCATTTATATTTAGAGAGTAGACTCATCTTTTTTCTTTTTTTTATGTTTACTTAGCACATCTGTTCATTTACCAATAAATAATACAATGACCATAAAAAAGAGACTTTGTACGAACGATCCAAACAGGTTTTATTCTATTTGTGGTGAATGTACCTCAACACAGTATCGTATATCTATTACAAATTATGCAATGAGCTTGAAAAATGTGACCAGCGAGAGAGTCACTTGTTGATAAGCAAAATATGATAAATTCAGCTGTATTGAATCAAGATGAAATAATTTTGCTACCGCTTCATATTAAACTCGTCATTATGAAACAACTAATTAACGCCGTCAACAAAGGTGGTGAATGTTTTGCTTACATATCGAATATCCTGAGCTAAGAGCAGAAAAGCTTGAAGTAGGTATTTTCGATGGCCCACAGATCAAACGATTTATCAAAAATTGGAATTTTGTCGAACATATGAATGAGCTCGAAAAGATAACATGAAATCAATACATTTTGGTGATCAAGAGTTTTTTTGGCAATTGAGAGTCAAAAAACTATTTACAACTAGTACAGAACATGTTGTCAGAATTTGAGAAATCTTGGGTGTAATATGAGCATCGAAGTTCAACACTCACATCCTCATTTGAATCGATTCCCTAAAAATCTTTGACATGCTAGTGAGGAGCAGGGTGGAATATTTCACTAAGATACGAGTAATAGAAGAGCCATACTATGAAAAAAGGCGTTCAACTTCACATAAAAAAAGACCTGGACTTCACGATCGACCTTGATAGTGACGACAAGTAGTGTCTGCAACGTGAGTGCAAATCTGTGGTAGAAGCAACAGTTTTAACTACGAATACCACACAGTCATATTCAACTACCAAGTGAGATAGTGCTCTCTTATAGAAACCAGGGTATGCCCAAAGAACCCAAAACAAATTTATTAGATACATCCAATCCAACATTTACCTATCCCAACAACTAGTGCTATCTCTTAAACACAAATTAAGACAAGAGTATACAAAACAAGCTTCAAACAGATCACTGTGAAAATCAAACACATAAACATTTACACAACTTGGATAAGAATACATTCGCTAATATGATAAAAAAAAAACAACCGCAACCACATAACTTCTCAAAAAAGAACAAGCTATCTTGATGCGAGCATATGATGACTTGAAAATACAAGAGAACATAAAACACATTTGAAAAATAACTGAGCCTGAAAATATTCTCTTCGCTTTACGAATCTCCAATAATAGAATCTGTATATATTTACAGAGTAAAACTATAGTAGATAAACCAATGCATGAATTTGAATCAATAACAATAGACGAGCACCAAATCAACACTAGAAGATCAGTCGCGCCATCAAAAAGGATAATTCTGTCTTATGTATGCCCTTTGGTACCACATGAAGTAATAGAAAATAATTCAGAACAAATAAATATCAGAATCGTTCCACCTGTCGACTTTTTGCGAGTTGGCATGCAAGAGGAAGAATACAAACATGTACTCAGCTTCCGACGGTCTCTCTATATGCACCAGACGATAAAAATCCAACTCCAGACACAATCCTGATAAACTACGAAGAAATTCAATACCGAATATTCATAACCGACGAGATACCACACTGCTTTATATGTGAAAAAACAGGACACAATACCAATCAATGTGAGCTGCAAATCGGATTAAAGAGAGAGAACATCGATAGCATAAATTTCGATATAACATTCTCACCAATAATAAACATGGAAACTCAGTACGTACCAACAAAGAGAACGCATTCAGAAATTACCCTGAATACTAACAGTGAGGAAGAAATCAACACCAATATCCCAGAAACAACATCAAGAACAACCCGCACAGAAGAAGACAGTCAAGAAATCAGAAAGAGAAACGCTAATAAAAGAATCAAAACGCTAAAACCCCTTAAACCAATAGAAATAGAGTAAAACAAGAACTCTAGTGAATTCATCCTAAACTACAATCAACTGACAATATACAATATGAAGGTAATGGTTAAATATGTGAAACTATGATAATTTTCAAATGGTTTTCAATTTATTTGATGCTGAGACTAAAGAAGTCAAGATGCTCATAAGTCTCATTATAAGTAGACATTGCTCTAATTATTGATGAGTTTCTATAATAATTAGAGTGATATGATGGTAGATAGAAAGTATTAAAATGTCTTACTGATTCTTGTGGTACGTTAAATGTCCATTTATGTATGAACAATTGATTATTGATCAAATTATCCATTGTTTCGAAATTTGTTTTTTTTTTGTACAAGCTTTGTTGAATGAAAAAGTTCCAGCATTTCATTATAATGTGGGTAAACTATTTCAAATCTATAACAAAGAATATGTATGAATTTTTTCTGAATAGATTAGATCTTTTCTATGTGTTTGTTGTATTGAGGGCTCCGTACAGGTCTTGCATATTCTAGCTGTGGTCGAACAATAGATTTAAATAATTGGACTACTGGTGCTATATCATTAAAGTTTATGAGCTTTGTTGACTATATAGTCGATGTGATACTGCAAATTTATATTTGGATCGAAAAGGATCCCTAGATAACGAATCGTTTCTTTCCTAGTAGGTGAGGTGTTATTCAGTGAATAACTTAAACGTATGGGATTCATACTCCTACCGAAGCTAACAACTGAACACTTATTCAAGTTCAAAGATAGATGACTGTTTGTACAATACTCAAACAGCTGACACAGATCTTTTTGCAATAAGATACAATCATCTACAGACTCTATAACTCTATAAAATTTCAGGTCATCTGCATGAAGTAGAAAATTACTATTATTAAAAACAGTAGCAATAGAATTTATAAACAAAGCAACAAATCACGAATTACTTCATCAAATGCTTTGCTAAAGTCTGTGTGAACCACATCTATCTGCTTCCGATTATCCATATTACTATTTAAGACATCTACAAAGGAATTAAATTATCGAGAACTGATTTACCTGGATAGAATCCACATTGTTCAGGTACAATTAGACTATTCATGTCCTGCTTTATTTCATCTATTACTAGTTTCTCTGAAATATTTCCAATCGCAGACAATATAGATGTCGGTCTATAATTAGAGATATCGCTTTTATCATCAGATTTGAAAATTGGCGTCACATGAGATAATTTCCAGATTCTTGGAAAGACCCCACAGTTCAAGGATTGGTTGTAAATAATATAGAGTGGATCCACAAGATGACAGCAGTATTTTATTACTTCCGGATGAATTTTGTCTGGTTCGCATCCTTTGTTAACGTCATTATTTTGCATTACATCAAAAATTTTATCTTTGGAAAGATGTGATTCACCAAAACTCACAGCTGGCAATGAGTTCGTTATAGTCAAGTCATTATGAACTGAAATGTTGTTGTTACTTACACAGACTGACTCAAAGTAATCAGCGAATAAGTTACATATAGGCTCTGCCCCAGTTGCTACATTATTATTAAAACTCATTACATTTGGTATGCTATTAGAGTTTTTCAACGTGTTCACATATTTCCAAGAGTTATTTCAGTTCATTTATATTAGTCTCTATAAGAATGATGTAATTCTGGTAGTCAGAACTGATTCAGATTTTTATTCTTTGACGTAAGAGTGAAAACTGGTTGTCATCACATTGATTTGCATATGTTCTCCATTTTTTATGATATTTATACTTCTCTTTAATCATTCTGATGACACATTTAGAAAACCATAGTGGACATGGAGAGGAGTATTTGGATTTGATCTTTGCATAGGTATTGAATGAACTGTTCAGTATACTGTAGAAGCATTCCACATTGGAATTGATATTAGAAAAATGTAATCTCTAATCCCAATTGATACAAAATAATTCAAATATCAATTCCTCGTAATTGCAGTGATTGGAGACATAATAATAATTGGTGATATTAGTTGAAAGTGTATTGATTTTTTGAAGTTCTAGGTTAAATTGAATTGATGGATGGTATTTATCGATTGTGCTTAGAGAATAATCTGATAAGTTGATGTCAATTGGAATATTGCAGAAGATCAAATCCAAAATTCTGTCTATGTGAGTCTTAACACTATTCCATTATAATAAATAGCACATACTTGTTGTGTTCAGAACTTCAAGATGTGTGTCAATTGTTCTGCGTAGTGTGTGTTGCATTTCGTTGTTAGAAGGCAACCAGTCGATGTCTGGAAGGTTGTAATCACCGGCGATCAGAAAAATGTCATTGAGATATTGTGGTGTTAATTCAATAAGTCTATTACAATGTGACTCATATACCTGGAGGATACTGAGTGGGGTAATATGAATACACTTTGAGATTATGTGAAGCATATAATGTTACCCATAGATCTTCTGCATCTATATTGCGTTCGCAATGAAGCCTGGGAAAATATTTTTCAGACACCAGTATTAGAGCACCTCCACCGTGAGATTCAATAATGTCATTACGGTCTCGCCTGTGGATGGAGAATAAGTTTTGATCACATATTTCCGGATTTAATATTGAATCATTCAACCAAGATTCCGTAAACAATAGAACATCATAGATACTAGGGCTTGACGGTTTTTCAAATCCGGCTTTCGGAAACCGGCTTTCGAAATAAATTTAACACATTCGAAAACCAGTTTTTCAATTGGGAAAACCGGTTTAAAAAACTTCAAATTATTATGTGAAAATAAATTTTATTTGTTATTCCTTCCATGCCGAACGGCACCTTTTTCCAACGTTGCAAATTCTCATATGGAAACCGATCCTGATAGAGAACAAATAGAAGAAACTATTCATCAGAGTAATGCTTTTTTGAAAGTCAATTGATAAGTTTCTTGACGATCCTGAAGAAAAACTCACCAATCCAAAGACTCTGAATGCTGGATTTTCATTATCTGAGGCAGCAAATAGGAGAACCCAAAGCCCAGATTTGATATTTGATGCCCAGAAAACTATAAAACCAACTTCATTAGCTAGTGAACGAGTATTTTCAATATCAGGTCCAGGTACTATTGTATCCAAAACAAGAATAAGACCTAACCACCGTTCAGTGGATGTCTAATGTTTTTCAAAAGTTCTATTTTCTCAGGAAAAATTACAATTAGTGGAATAAATATAAATATAATTTGTAATGGAAACATAAGGTTTAATATGTAAAAATCAGTAAAGAAAAGTGCCAGTTCACCAGTTAGCCACACTTTACTAATTATCAACAAAAAATAACAAACAAAAAACGCACCATGACATGCCCAAATGACAGCTCTAATCTAATTAAGAAAAAATTACAGATTAAACATAAGTACATACAAGAAAACAGAAATTCTCTCCATTTCGCCGGAAACAAATATGAAGTCACTGAAGTCGCTTCTTTAGCTGCATCCAAAATTTTGCAAGAATCTTTAGCTTCTGATTTTTCTGACAAATTAATTTTTAATATTGTTCATACGTTACTATGCTTTTGCTTGGCAGTTGTCAAAACCATTACTATGTTTTTGCAGGAACACAACCTTGATTGGTACTTCTGTAGAAAATTATTTCTATTCTTGGTGTCTTCCACTCAAGTTTCTCCATCAAGTATACAAAAAATAGCATGTTCAACACGTAGGAAAAGCGATATTACTTTGCTCGTGTGAATTTAATTCACTCGCTCGTTGCTCTCGCTTGTGAATTGAAACATTACACTTGCTAGTGAACTCTCACATTTCTCTACTTGTCAAACAATCTACTATTCTCCTACTCTATTCTTTTTTACTGACAAACATTCTGAAACCGGTTTTTTGGAAATCTGGAATTCGAAAATCGGATTTTCAAAAAGTCGGTTTTTGTATAAATCCTAATAGATACTAGTAGCCAGTTCATTATATATGTTTATTAGTTTAGTTTTTATACCACGAAGATTTTGATAATAAAATCGTAGGTTCATTAACGATGGAAAACAATAACAAAAGTTTCATACAACAGCAAGTTTCATTCGATTTTTGAGATATCGTTGCATGAATTGATTATAATAATAAGAAAATTATCATTTTTTCTAACGAAAATTCTACAATTTCTCACCCAAGCGTATTTAAAGCTTCTTTCTTCTGCAGTAATTTTAGTGTCTCGAAGTAGTAACTTATTCTTGAGGCTTAGATGGTCATTAATATGAACATTATCAGATTCAGAAAAACGTAGAGTAGTTTTATTTTAAGTTTTTATATTTCTGTAGGCTGATATGAATGCATCTTTTTTAAGACGTAACACAAACCTTACAATTTTTTATTTGGCTTGTCATTGTTGTGTACGTATGACGCTACACGATGAATTGCATCTAAATCATTTTCAGTTACAGGTCATTCAATCACTTCTCCAATATTTTTCATGGTATCAATGAAATTTCCATTAGTTTTTTCGGGAACGCCATGAATTTCTACATTGTTGAAACGCGATCGCTGTTCAAAATCTTCTATTTGTATTTTTAAGAGGTCACAATCATTTCTTAATGGTTCAATTAGTTTGATTTTGCTAGTGATTGCATCAAATTTATCTTCAAAATCATAAATTTTTTTGCTATAAAATTCGACTGATTTCTTCAATTCATTCTGCATTTTCATAACATCAAATAGCGACGGTTCAGTTCGAGAATCTGCAGGAGAGTCTGGTATTTCAGCTGGAGATGATGTTTTGCAATCGTTGCAAGCCCATGTTGAATTTTTATAATTCATAAGGTCATTTTTCTCACCATTTGAGATGTTCAAACAATTGAAATGGTAGCTATGTTGACATTGACCCGCGCAAGTAGTCCCCTTTTTGCTTCTGCTCACATTCGACTAACATTGGTAGCACAGTTAAACCATGGTGATGGTGCGATAGATGTTAGCGTGTGCAGCAGAACTGATTTGACTGAGCAATTGTGGTTCGATGAACTTAGATGCGCAAGATAAAGTTCGTCACTAAATTGATAAACAATAGTGACTTAGAATAAGACACTTCAATGTTGAAATTTATAATTTCACTCAGCAACTACCAAAAATTCCAAGGAATAAATTATATCAATCAAAAGATGATATTTCATACTATGTTTATTTGAAATATAAACTAAAACAAAGCACTTAACACGGTCTACTACTACTACTATTCTTCAGCAGACAACCATGTGCATGTGCATGTACATGTATCTCGAATATGGCCTATAAGTTCTCGTTGAAATATCACAATATAATTCTAAGGGTGAATTAGGTAATTTACATTTGACAAATGATGAATTTGTATTTTCGGATTGTAAAAGTTCTTGTGAGTCTTTGTCATTTGATTGAGCCTGAGCTATTTTGTTGTAATCTATATTTTGATGGTGAAAAAGTACGTAAGCTGATATTTGAGAGAGTGCATCGGCTACCGGATTTTGTTTACCTGATATGTGACGTATGTCATTGATGAAATGAAGTATGAAACCTGAATGACGTATCTCGCGTTGCGAGTAATTATCGTTGGTAATTAATTTTGAAATGTATATAAGGGGCTTGTGATCGGTGAGAATGAAGAATTCTCTTCCTTCCAGGTAGTATCTGAACTTTTTGACTGCCAAAAATATTGCAAGTAACTCTCTACCAAAAGTGCTGTAGTTTCTTTGTGAAAATACTTTAGTGTATAGGTAGAGTCCAAACTATACGGTAAACTCGAGTCACATGGTCTTTGAACAACTAATCACAGCCCGAGGAACCAGGCGCTTGTCAGCTTTCGGTAGCTCTTGATAAACTAGATCTCTCGCACTTATGGTTACGCATGACATTTCTTCGTCGCACTCAATTAAAATCTGTATTCGCGTCAGGGTTTCATTGGAAATCGTTCAACCCGTCTGGCGATTCACACATAATTTTGAATATAAGTTAATAAACATGCTATGAAAATTTCAGAATGCCCAAAGTATATTTTTGAGATATGATTATTGTTCATATTTGAGGGGATCAGGTTGTACTTCAAAACCCTCAAAATAGTCTGGGGTTTTTATTTTTGGGTTAACTAGATGCTACAATTAAAGATGAGAGAAATTTCAAGTTGCCCAAAACATATTTTTTTGATTCATTTTTTTGCAAATGTCATAAGTTGCACAGTAGCAAAATAACCGCCTGACGCAAGATTCTAGATTCACCAATTGATAAAATATTATTTTCTTGTTGAATCAACTTGCCTAAAATACATTTCCTAAATTCGTCGTCAGCTCTTGGACCAAGGTGAGATCGTTATCGATTGATATGTTTATATTCTTAAGTATGCTTTTGACTTTCATAAACTTCTGCTTCTGCTCCCAATCTAGCATTTCAGCTTCGAAAATTTCTTTTTCTGTGTTTTGATTCAGAGTTATTACTTTATTTACGTTTGCATGTATCTTCAATTTGCTTACTATCCACTTATCTAGTTCTTCTTCTGCAATTTATTCCAGCCTTAGTCCCTTCATCACTCTAATATTCTTTTTCTTGTATGTCTACTCTTTCTTGTCTCATGTTTCAAGGTCTTCAATTCTGCTCAGTCACATGTTCCTCTCTTTTCGCCATTCCTCTTCCTCCTTTATCATTTCTGTCTCAATAATTTTCATCTCTTGTTTCAATTCCTTTTGATATCCTTCCATTATGTTCATCATTTTTTATCTTTGAATGGAGTCGGAAAGAGAACACGCGCTTTTAGTCAGTCAATAATAAACTTGTTTTCTCGGGACTTATTGCTTAAACCAAGAGTGATACAAGCACACAGTGAAGCTAAAGTGTAGGTGGTAAAGTGCAGGATGAATAAACTATATTCCTTATAAAATACAGTATGAGAAGTTTGGGATCCGTGTTTTGGATTAAATATAACTTGGTTGGCTCTAGAATCCAATGGTTTTGTGATAAAACTACTGCGTCATTTGCAGACAGGTAATTTTTTTTTTTTAATTTTTGTACGTTTCGATGTCATGTACTCGTCATCATCTTCAGCTGTAAAATATTTTTTTCAAACAGAGAGCTCCAGAATACAAAAATTGATCAACTCATCAACTATAAGTGAAACATTATTATTGGAATAAGAAATTGTTTCACAATATTGTGATGCAAAAAATGTATACAATAATATAAATATGAATGAATATTGGCAACTATATAACATGGTCTTTCTTTTATCAAAAACTTGACAAACTCTTCACGTGGTTGTTATAACCGTGTCAATGACAGATATAAAATGGTGCTAATGGAGTTGCGCAGCATTTGCCTACCAGAACTGAGTTTCATACTGATAGGGTGGAAGTTGTGGTGCCATCTAGGTTTTGTATGAAGTTGTTAATGTGTATTGAATCATTTCTTTATTCCGTCTGATAATTGACACATGCCTTTCTGTTCAGATCTATGAGTGAAGATTCTTGAAGTAGTTAATAATGCTTGTTTTCCACTATTTTTAGAATTTCCGGATGTTTGAAATCAAAGCTGTGGCCATGCTTCGTGTGATGACTTGTGAAGGCGCTATGTTCGGGATTTTTTTGTTTGCAGAAGTATTGATGTTTTTACACTCGTTTTTTGACAGATTGTGTCGTTTCGCCGATATAAGATTTTGGACCATCCATACAGTTTAGTTTGGGAATTACATCTCTTGATTCATCAATTTCCATTTGATCTTGCATATTTGTGAATAGGTCGTTAGTAGAATCCAAATCTCTATGGATCAATCTGATATTAGTGCCATTAATAATTTTCAATAAACCTTTGTTAATTTCTCGTTCTTATGTGACTACAGCAAAAATATTTAGTTTTGTATCCTCTTCATCTTGCAGGACTTGGGAGATTCTCCTCGACCTGTATTTGATCTTTCCATGCATGAATTTGTTTGAATAACCTTTTTCTTTCAGTGTGGAGGTTATGTATTGAAGGCTTGACATGTGAAACTCATGGTACGACAATTCCACTGCTCGGTCAACCAAAGCAAAAACAACACTCGCCTTGCATCTGATATAGGCATCAGAATAAAAATGAAGGTATCTGCCCAAAGCTGTTGATTTTCCATACCAATTTGTGATGAGTTTGCTCCCTCTTCTCAAAACTTTCACGTCCAAAAAATTTGAGCCTGCATCTTGTTCGTGTTTAATAGTAAAGTTGAGGCATCAGAATAAAAATGAAGGTATCTGCCCGAAGCTGTTGATTTTCTATATCAATTTATGATGAGTCTGTTCTCTCTTCTTGAAACTTTTACGTCCAGAAAATTTAGGCTCGCATCTTGTTCGTGTTCGATAGTAAAGTTGAGTTGGAGATTTTTAAATTTGTTAAATATGTCGTTCATGTAGGTTTCCGGAGCAATGACAAAGCAATCGTCGACGTAACGACGATAGTACAGAACTTTCAGCGAATTGTCAGAAACAATTTGTTTTTTCTTACTCTGGAGCATCACTTCTGCTGAAAAGCCTCTGAGCCTTGATCCCATCGGGGCTCCATCAATTTGGGTGTAAGATTTTTATCAAAAGTGAAGGTGGAAGATTCAAAACAGTCTTATGCCATGAGTGAAGCCTTTCAATGTCAAATCCGTGTGTTCGTCTAGTTGCTTCCTAATTCCGCGTACGCATTCAATTGCCAGCTTCTGTGGGATAGATGGATATCAAGCTCCTACATCCAACAGGAACATAGCATATCCTGGAGGGCATTCCAAGTTAGTCACTTCTTCAACAAATTGAAACGAACTCCTTACACTTAAAGTAGATGTGGAGATCACATTCAGAATAGAATCTCCTTGAAATTTGGTCAATTCATAGGTTGGTGTATTGATGGTGCACGTAATTTTTCTTGTACAGAGAGCTCTAAATATTTAACTGCTGAAGATGATGACGAGTACATGTCATCGAAACGTCTAAAAATAAAAGTAAAAGATTACCTGTCTGCAAATGACGTAGTTGTTCTATCACATAACCATTGGATCCTAAAGCCAACCAACTTATATTAATTCCAAAACACGGATCCCAAACTTCTCATACAATACTACAGGAATGGCGAATTTCCCTTACGAATACTGTAGAGAGCTCCACCAAAACAAGCCAGATGTCGCAGCAAGTACCTTGTACATAGTTCAAAGAAGCCTTGACTCAAACCGAAGGTCATAGACCAAAGCGTGAGTCAAGGATCGTCAAACATGCTAAATTCAATAATGAATCCGAAGTTATTCAGAATGCTGTCACACAGGACAGTACTGAGGTACTTCTTGATGACTTCATCAAAGTTATATAACCGGCGCTACTTTTCGCCGGTTTTTTCTTGGAAGAAGAAAGAAAACTGACGAACAATGACAAAAAATTATCTAATTGCAGTTTCCGTATTTTGCATCATAACGTGCAATCGTTATCCAATGAATTAGATCATCTTGAGCTTTCAAAAGCTAATGTGGATATCGATATCATGTGCCTAAGCGAGCATTGGCTGAAAAAAAATGTATGTGAACAAATAAATATTCGTGATTTTGAAACTATTAGCTACTACTCAAGATTTGATCATAATCATGGTGGTGCAATTATCATGGATAAAAAGTTATTGAAAATCAACAGTCACGACGTCTCCAAATATGCTACTGAACTTCACTCTGAGTGTACGGCTGCAGAATTATTTCTAAATAACTGTGAAACAGTTATCATGTGCATTTACCGGACTGCAACTAGTAAATTCAATATTTTTCTATGTGAATGGTAGATCTGCAGATGCAATTCCATTTCTCACTGGTGATAAGAAAGGAACTTACAATATCAGTAGATTGTTTGACAAGTAGTAGAAAGTGAAAGTTCACTGGCCATGTTCCAATTCACGAGCAAAAGCAACAAGCGAAGGGATTAAATTCACACAAGCAAATTGGTATCGTTTTTTTCACGTGTTGATATAGAAAAATTAATTTGAGCATTGGAGAAGGTATGTATTTCTTGCCTGGAAATTTGATGAAGAGGAAAACTTCTGGAATGCAGACAATGGAAATTTATTTTCATCCTTCAATTTCGACTAGTTTCGACACAACTTGTGTCATCCTCAGGAACTATAAATTATTATATCAATAAGCTAAAAAGTAATTACTTTTCTCTTTTTTTGCTTAACTATTAGCTACTCACATGAAAAATCTTGTTTCTAATGAAACTCAGTATAATTGATATTGACACATAAAACATGTATGTAGATAATACTTGTCTATGTATGTAAAAAAAAAACTGACCATTTTTTGTAAACATGAAAATTTTTGAATGTTGTCAAAGTTAAAATAAGCAATAGAATGTCTCCTGTCTTATATGATGGATTTTTCTTGAGGTATTCAATAACAATAATTCAATTGCAGATTATGATGTTGGCATAACATGCATATCAGTAATCTTATTCAATAACTGTTTCTTTCAGTCTCGTTTAGTCCGGTAAAGTAAATAGCTGAGTTTTATTGCAGTGCTTATGCCAAATAAAATGATGATATTTACGGTGAGTTATCCATGGTTGACTATTCTGAATATGATGTTATTTGAGTATTGCTATTTTTGTTATTGAGTATGATATTGAGTGTTAAGCGATTGAGTTGATGTGCTGCCATTCCTTCATTTTTTGTTATGGGACGTTCC